>BQKN01000891.1:584075-596252 GCA_022839385.1 Asparagus kiusianus | reverse complement strand
CATACATTACTATTAATCCATGTGTTGGATACTTATCATTTTGGTCCATGTGTTGGGCATACATTACTATTAATCCATGTGTTGGATACTTATCATTTCGGCCCATGTGTTGGACATGCAACTTATTTAGTCTATGTGTTGGACATGCGTTACCTTTAGTCCATGTGTTGGGTATTTGCTAAATCTTGAGCATGATACACATTTGAGTTTGGAGCACGACATATTTATTACGTTTGGACAGGATAACTATCTAAGCTGGACATGACACTTGTTGTGGCTTGACGTGGTTACGTTTATCGATAGAGATGGGTTGTATATTCTTGTTCATGTATTAGACTCCGGGTTTGGTACTTAGGGACTTTCAATTTGAGATATAGGTATATACATGAGGGTTTCCTTGTTTGGATTATTTCGCTCGACGTACCCATGCTCGTGTTGGAATTTCCTAAGTACTAATACCCCCTTTTTCTTAGGACAATTATTTATACATATATGATTTGTGCTAACTGTATTTTCTTACACAACAAGCCCTATCCCTTGGGGTTGGTTGTGATGTTGCTCGCTAGCGCTTTGACGCTCGTTGTCCCTCCCCCCTTTCAGGTAACGAGTCAGAAGCCCGGAGAGTCGCAGGTTGATGGCGATGCACTTTAGCTTCAGCTATCTATTTAGTTATATTTATTTTGTACTCCACATGAGACATTTTTAGACTTGAGAGGTCTATGTTCTAGAGTTGTAAAGGCTATGTGCCTTACTTCTTGTATCAGATATTATGTACTTTGAGACATGTTGAGATCTCCAGAATTGTTATTATTCATTTCAGACTTTGACTATGTATTCCAGTTTATTTGGTTGATGAGATGTGTTAATTCGATATTCTATCATTTCATCAAGTATATGTTGTAAAACCTTTTACTTGCTTTGTACCTACACATGTTGTTGATTCCACTAGAGAGATAGTAATTGTGATGGTGAAACATGTTATTGCACGGTGTGGTGCATGGTAGGTTTGACATTCCTGGTTTTACCTCGGACTGCAGCCTTGTGTGAACTCAGGGGCGTCACAAGACAAGTCTAGTGGCTCTCAACCTAAGGAAGAGAAGAAGAAGGGTGACTCGGGGAAGGCAGGTTCGACATGCAATCACTGCAAACAGACAGAGCACATAGCTGATCGTTGCTGGGAGTAGTATCCTCATCTAAAACCAAAGGGATTGAAGAAGAAGGAGGAGAAGAAAGCATACGTGGTAGCACAGAGTCTGAAGGAATTCCCCAGGATGACAGAACCCAACGACAGTCTCAACCTTATGACGGAAAAGCAGACCATGACAGAGGACGAAGACCCGAGGGAGCAGCTCTTTATTTTGAAGTTGCAGGTCAAGACTAGCTTGGTTGGTACCATAGTGGATCCAGGGATCCAGAAGAATTCGATACCTGAGGCCTTGGTTCGAAAGCTGAGATTGAAGACGGTTAAACATCTGAAACCCTATCTGTTGGGGTGGATTCAAAAGAAGACGGGATTGAGTGTGGTAAACCAATGCTCATTCAGATTCGCACTCCACGAGTCGTATATCGACGAAGTCACATGCGATATCGTTCCGTTGGATGTTTGCCTAGTGATACTAGGCAATCCTTATTTAAGATACACGGTCTATGATAGGTGGGCCCAGAAGTATACGTTCACCAAGGATGGCGAGCAATTCATTTTTCGTTCGACGTCTCTTCCTCAGGAGACGAGCTTAGTGATAGTGACCCAGGCGAAGAGGCTGGTGAATGCAAGCAAGGAGTTTGTATTATTATTCATTAGGCCTTATGAGGAGCAGCTGAGTAACTACCTTGAGCAAACTGCAGGAAGGAGATCTTGACAGGTTAAAGGCCAAGTACGAGGACTTGTTTTCGGAGATCACGGGACTACCACAATGGAGAGATGTGGAGCATGAGATTATGTTGACCGGCAAATATTCCTTGTCGAACATATGCCTATACCAAACATCTGTAGAGGAGTCTTAAAAGATCAAGAGATAGGTTCAGGAGCTTTTGGAGACAGGAGTGATTGTGCTGAGTTGTTCTCCTTATGGGTCACCAGTGCTGTTGGTGCCCAAAAAGGAGGATGGTGCATGTGTGTGGATTACCGGGCGCTTAACAAGATAACTATCAAGAATCGATATCCATTGCCTCGGATTGATGATCTTATAGACCAGTTGGAAGGAGTGAGGTTTTTCACGAAGCTGGATTTGAAGTCTGGATACCATCAGGTGAGGATTCGGGAGGATGACACTTGGAAGACTACGTTTACGACCAAACAAGGCCTGTTTGAGTGGTTGGTGATACCGTTTGGATTATGCAACGCTCCGGCTACCTTTATGAGGCTTATGAATGATTTGTTACGACCCTTTATAGAGGATTTTATGATAGTTTACCTTGATGATATCTTGGTGTATAGCAGGACCTGGGAGGAGCATCTTGTTCATGTTGAGAAGGTGTTTGAAGTGCTACAACACGGACAGCTGAGGCTCAACGGGAAGAAGTGCGAATTTGGGAAGGACGAGTTGGTGTATCTCGGGTTCGTTGTAGGGAAAGGCCAGAGGAGGATAGATCCAAGCAAGGTGACGGTGATCACGAAGTGGCTGACATCTAGGACAGTGGCAGAGGTGAGAAGCTTCATGGGAGCTTGCCAATATTTGTGCAAGTTCATTTGATATTTTTTGACTTATGTGACACCTTTGCATAACCTTACGAAGGCGAAGGTTTAGTTTGAGTGGAGGAAGACGCATGAGGAGGCTTTTCAGTTGCTGAAGAGAAAGATCTCAGAGGCGTCGGTGTTAGCTTTGCTGTATCTACAGCGGACCTTCGAGGTAGAGACCGACGCGTCTAGTTATGCTATGGGCACAGTGTTGATACATGATGGGAAGCCGGTAGAATACTATTCTGAGATGTTTACGAGTACTATTCAAAATTACACAACCTATGACAAAGAGTTCTATGCGCTTTATCAGGTGATTAAACATTGTGGGTGTACTTGTTAGGTAAGGAGGTGGTTGTGCACTCAGATCACAAGCCATATGAATTCTTACATGACCAGACGAAGCTACAACAGGCACGACATATGAAGTGGATGTCCTATTTGATGTCTTTCAACATCATCATTAGGTACAAGAAGGGAGCGACGAACAAGTTGGCCGATATGTTATCTCGTCCGCCGGTAAGGACTTTATTGGTGGCGACGCGTATTCAGCCCTTAGTTCCTTTGGAGTATGTACAGATGTACACATCCAGCCGAGATTTCAGTAGTGTGTTCGAGCAGGCGAAGGCTGGTCGAAAGGAGGAAGGATGGTTTGTTGTATCGTGGGACATTACTATGCATTTTGGAGGATGGTGATAGGTTGTAGTGGATTAGAGAAGCACATACATCATGGGTGCAAGGTCATTTTGGGATTCAGAAGACGCTTCTCAATCTACGACGACACGTGTTTTGGCCAAAGATGCTAGATGATGTTACCAAGTATTTTTGGAGGGTGTAAGTTATGTTGCATTTCGAAACCTTCTAATAGGAAGCGGGGACTGTATCTACCATTGTCGGTGCCTTCGAGACAGTGGGAGAATATTTCTATGGAATTCTTAGGAGGATTGTCGACGACCAAGTGAGGACATGACTATTTGTTCGTTGTGGTGGACCAGTTCAGCAAAATGGTGATCTTGATTCCATGTAAGAAGACCGCAACGGGAGCAGGTGCAGCGCAATTATTCTTTAAGCATGTGTGGAAGAACTTTGGATTACCGAATTTGATTATTTCGGACCGAGATAGCCAGTTTCTCGGATATTTTTGGGATTCTTTGTGGAACTTAATGGACACTAGGTTGAAAAAGAGCACGGCATTCCATCCACAAATAGATGGACAAACAAAAATGGTTAATCGGACTATGATGCGCATGTTGAGAGGATACAATTCCAGGCATCCCAAGACTTGGGATGAGAGTTTACCATATCTTCAGTTTGCATTTAATCGGGCTATTCATGGATCTTCAGGAAAATCACCGTTTGAGACTTGTTATGGATTCTTACCGCCGAGTCCGTTTGAGATTGTGTTTTCGGGTGAAGCCACGACAGACGGCAAGGAGGAGAATGAACGACAACGTGCTTAGTGATTTCTAGAGAAGATCACGCATATTCATGCCTCGGTTGAAGCACAATTGAAGAAATTACAAGCTAAATACAAGGCGAAACATGATCAACATCGAGTTCATTGTAATTTTGGTAAAGGTGATATGGTATGGTTGAAGCTGGGTAAGGAACGGCTAAAAGGAGAAGGGAAAAAGTTGAAGCCTATACGATATGGTCCATTTCGGATTCTTGATCAAATTGGTGACAATGCTTTCAAACTAGATTTATCACCTTACCTCAATATGTATTCGGTGATCAACGTCTAGTACTTGAAATTGTTTGAACCTCCGTTGTTGGATGATCAAGGTGATGACAAGATGATCTTACCACATGTGGATGAATTGTGGTTTGATAGAGAGGAACCGCTCAAGGAAGATTGCATTTTGGAGCGAAAACTGACTACGACGAGACGAGGAACTAAAGAATCGTTTTTGATCGGACGCCAAGGTCAGGTTCCTAGCAAAGCCAAGTGGTTCAACAGAGAAGGAGGGGCTCACAAGTTCCCTCAACTCCAATTCTAATGTGAACGGGACTTCAAGTTCCTAAAGGGGGTAGCCATGATACGGGTGTATCTTCTTCCTTACTTCGGAAACTTAGCGATCCTCATCAGGAGTGTGAGGATAGATGATTCTCATGGTATCTTGAGAATAGAGACGTGGAAGAAGTCGTCGGGGACGGCAACGTCAAAGACTGTAGGAAAGAACAGGAAGAAGGCCGCTGGTTCTTCTGCGGTCGACCGCGAATCAGCCACGGTCAACCGCGAACGTGCACGAAGCTCAGGAGGAGCTGGATCTGAAGGCGGTCGGCCGCCGCGGTCGACCTTCAAGATCCCGGTCGACCGCCGCGGTCGACCGTTGTGGTCGACCGCAAGATCCCGGTCGACCGCCACGGTCGACCGTGCTATGACTGTAATCAAAACTGCTCTCAGGTTTTGGTTCGGTCGATCACGATACTTTTGCGGTCGACCGCCGTGGTCGACCGCAATGTAGTTTTGAGCATGGGCCTAGTTTCCTGCATTGTTTAGGATTTCTATTTGATATAAATAGAAACATGACTTTCCTAGGGTTTAGCAACCAGATTATAATCAGAAAAGAGACCAAGGAGGTTTTTCTTTAATCTAGAGAGATTGTGAGAGAGAGATTTATAATCTATTAATTCTCATAATCTTGGAAAGGTATTTTCCTTCGCCCAAATCAACTCTTTTGTGTGTTCTTCTGTTATTTTCTTCGCAACCCACTCTTGATAATTCCGCGATCAAGGGTGGTCGCACGACAACTCGTATCAAGAGGGGCTACTAGGGTTTGGAACATAGGAGAAAAGAGGTATTTTTCGTGTTTAAACATGTATATATATGACAGCAAACCCGAAAAATTACAGCCCAAAACCCGAAACCCGAAACTAGAAAACCCAGTCTGACTAGAAACATACTCTTTGGTATTTTGACTATAACTTTCGTATCTGACCTCCGAATGAAGTGATTAAAGATTTGTTGGAAATCTGCTGAAGATATCTACAACTGTGGTGTTTTAAGTTTTTCCATATTCACAATGTATCAGTGTGCAAAATGTAAAATATCTCCACTGGTCATAAATTTCCTGATTTACACATCGAGCATGATTTGTGCATTTGCTCTTATATATATACATATATAAATTGAATTGATCTAAAATCAATTCCTAGCATGCTCAAACATCAAAATATGTTATTTATAAATATATAACATATTTATTATTATTTATCACAAAATATTCAAATTTTTGGGGTTTTACATTCTTCCCCCCTTAAAAGAATTTCGTCATCGAAATTCAGAAATCATACTTAACTGAAAGATAGTATTAGAAAGCATGTCGAGGGTAAAATCCAACCCGCACATACACCTCTCATAATATTAAACTCTTGATAAGCATATAGGGATATTTATACTTAACAATCCAGAATGACTATATTCCCACTTAACCCTTAATCAAATGGAACTAGTACGTCGGGCAAAAAATCTAAACAAGGAACCCCCCATATATATACCATGTGTTCCAAAAGATTAAGAATTTAACGAAAATATCCTTATTCTAGCGTTAAATCTAAATATAACCATACAAATAATCACACACATAAATCAATCCACTTACTCAATAGGTGCAGGTAGTCGCGCTGCATAACATCATCGTGCTCCCGAGAATCATCATCGATATCTACACTTAACCATCTAAAATATAAATACCCCCACACACATAAATCCAACCCGCCTATTCCACTCACAAGTCATTTCCCAGAGAATTGTCATGATGCTTCTCTGTACACAAATGACTTCTCCTTCAATTCCTAGCCGCTACCTAGAGAAAGAAGGATGGCCACACAGGCGACCTATCCTACACCCTACCCACTCTGACAAACCCAGAGTATTGAGAAGACTTCTCTCCGCTAACACCGAGTGACTTCCCTCTCAGTCGCCTGCCGACACCTGGAGGAAGAAAGATGACTTAGCAGCCTGCTTATTCACCTTACAAACCGCCTCCTGTGCATAGTCAAGAAAAACCGAGGGTCAAACTCCTAGAGGCAAGGGGGCTATAAAAAGAGGTAAGGAAGGTAAGGCCAAAGAGAGCTCTGGCTACTTCTTGTTGCACCATAGCTTTACTCCCATTTTGATTCTAATAGCCTCAAGAGGAAAAACCCCTACAAGGACCTCAATGGCCCAAGGGCCTCTCAACAAACCCTCCACAAGTTCATCAATTGACTTGATCGTCGGAGGTACCACGGGGGAAACTAGCCCCGTATTCCTGCGATTCTTGCATGTGCAGACTATCAGTCCACCCCGCGCGCTTAGGATCGGACATAAAGTTGGAGGAGGAGTTGACCCCAACATTCGTTCTCTCCTTCTTCCCCATCGTCACCAGGATCGAAGCCGCATCCGACCATAGGAAACTCCCATCGACTGTTTGTTTACGAGCATCAACACCTCCATATCCTTTACACGATTAGATTTGGCTTTTCTCTCCTTTGGGTTTGTAGTGATATTAAAATCTCTTGTAACTACCCAAGCCCCAGAAATAATATTTTTTAAAGTTTTTACTCTTGCCAAAAAATTCTCTTTCTCTATTACAATGAGGTCCATAAACAGTGGTAATATTCCATACAAAATCAGTATGCATATTTTGTTACATATCAGACAACACAAATTTTCCATGCATCTCATCAATTTTTTTCCACTTATTAGAGTCCCATCCAATCATAATATCTCTAGATGAGCCTACAAAGGGTAAAGAAACCCAATTAAGAAAATATTTCCACCCAAGCTTTTTAATATACTTTCTGGTACATTATGTAGCTTTGTTTCTTGCAAACATATCACTTCAGATTTATTTATGTAACAAAAGTCCCTAATACCAAACCTCTTATTACTCTACCCCAACCCCCTAACATTCCATGTTACTAACATTTAAACAAGGAATCAAACCCCACAAACAAAACATAGAGAGATTACTAAGAAGTAGCTTCCTCCTCCTCCATATGTCTTATAACCTCAAGAGAATCAAAACCTTCCGGAGGTTCCAAAATAACGCCACATGTAGAAGCATAACTTTTTAACTATCTTTTGGATGGTCCTGCCCCCCCCCCCCCCAACCAATCCCCCACCCCTCTTTTTTTGCTGACTTGAGCCGAATGAGAACGATACACTCCGAAGAGTATATGAGTATAAACTACTTCTCATCACTCCTAAGTGTATATGAGTATAAACTGCTTCTCGCTCCTCCGACCAGTGTATGAGGTTAAACCGCTCACTGAGACTCTAAAGAGTATATGAGTATAAACTATTTCTCATTCCTCTAATAGGTGCATGAGGTTAAACTTCTCCATGTATACTCCAATAGGTATATGAGTCTAAACTGTTTCCTACAATTGACGGGAAGTTCCTAGAGAATTTTTTCTTAAGGATAACCTAATCATGCAACTGAGTTTAATGTTAGGCCTAGTTTCGCAAAGAAATTGGGGGTGGATAATTCATGTAACAGGAAGTTTCTGGAAGAATGATATATGTTGTATTCTTAGGGATAACCCGGTCACTACAAAAAGTGATGAATAAGAAACTCCCACATGAACTTCGAATGCTTCCGAGAGTGAAACACATCCAATTATCAGGATCAATTTCACCAACTTCCAAGCACTCTTTTGCTGAGACGAGATTTGATCACTTCGTCGGATTAATCTTCCCTCACAAAAAACTCCTATTGGTGTTTGAAGATTCATAATCTTCCACCACAAAATCCCTCACTGATCAAATTTGACGGTGGGTCCACTATAATTCTTTCTAGTTTAATCCACTCAAACCCCCGCTATATCTATACACTCAACACTCCCATTGTTAGAGTCGAGATAGAATGCTTGGAATTTTAGTTTGCTAATCTTTAACGATTGTCAAAACCCCTGTGTTAAGTACTTATCACTTGACACCAAGAACCCCTACTAGGTGATTTATACAAGCCAACACTCTCACTATGATTTGTACTCCCACTCTCACTGTTTATCTCAGTCAAACCTTCCTACAGTTAGGGCCACAACCAAAATCTTCTCTCGATTCCTTCCATGAATGAGAGGTCCACTTTCAAATCGAGCGATCAAACCTTCCTACAGTTAGGGTCATCTCAAACCTTTCACTTGGTCAAATCTTCCTACAGTTAGGACCAAAACCATAATTCACTCTCGATAAACAAGAAACCAGCTATTTAGTTTGGAAATCAAACATTCCGACAGTTAGGATTATCCGAATCTTTTTGATTCTCGGAGTGGAGATCTCACTCTTCACCTTTCCTGATTCTTAAAGTGGAGATCCTATTTTAAGTTTCCTTTGTAACTGGAGATAGAATATAAAATTCTTCCTTTCTAGTATCGGATTCGTCTTTGCCCCAAGAGAAGACACCGCTTTTTCAACTCTCAAAATTCGTGTTTCACATGCACGAGGAATTTTAACCCAAATCCTAAGTAGGGATAAGTCAACGCCTAATACGCATTGTCGGTTTAGTCATTCGCGTAGTGAAAAAACACCAGAATCCAAGTATGGGGAATTTTATCCCGAATCCTAAGTAGGGATAAGTCAATGCCTAACACACATTACTAGTTTAGTCTTTCGCCGAGTGAAAAAGACACCAGAATCTAAGTCTGGGGAATTTTATCCCGAAGCCTAAGTAGGGATAAGTCAACGTCTAACACGCATTGTCGGTTTAGTCTTTCACCGATTAAAAAAGACACCAGAGTCCAAGTCTAGGGAAGTTTATCCCGAATCCTAAGTAGGGATAAGTCAGCACCTAACAAGCATTGCCGGTTAGTCTTTGACCGTAATAAAGGACAAAAATCCACATATTCAATATTATGACAGATTGTTATTAATAACACCATAATCCGTGTCTCACGCGTATGAGAAATTTTATCCCAAATCCTAAATAGGGATAAGTCAGCGTCTAACATGTGTTGCCGATTTAGTTTTTCACCGAGTAAAAAAGACACTAGAATCCAAGTCTGGGGATTTTTATTCTGAATCCTAAGAAAGGATTGTTTGGTGTGAAAGTTGATTTTTTCATTGTGCAACTCTTACAACTTCAAGCGCTACAAAGAGTTTAAAAGTTGAACTTTTTATAAAATCTCCCTACACAATAAAATAATGAAAATTACAACTCTTCTCAAACAAATACAACAGACGTTTATCTCCCGCTACTTGCGTGGGATCTTTACTTGTGACGGAGACGTTGATATCCGTGGACTATCAAATGATCCGATCAATCCAGAGTTTTATTGATTCACTAAGAAATCAAGAAGCTGAAGCGATTATCTCGGCAACAGTCAGATAACTACTCTTCTCTAGATCGCAACTAGATACGATCTCAAGGGAAGGAACCGAGAATTGTAGATCTGACAAACTCTTCTTCTTTATGCCGAAGAACTCGATCCGATCTTCTCCTCTTCTCTGAAATTCATGCTCGTTTAGTCTCCAATTCAGCAAGGCTTCACCGAGGCTCGAAAATTCTAGATCTATCTAAATGAAGGCCCTAGGGATGTATTTATAGGCTTCATGAGCTCTGTTTTTGGATAAGAACGACCGATTCACTCTTATCCATAGTTATAACCACTTTACCACGTTCTAGGATAGCATTAGATCAGTTAGAATAAATCCAGGTGGTTAACAGGCAAAAACAGCTTCGAAATAGCTTTTTAGGCTGGCAGACATTCAAAGTGTCTCGGCCTTGGCCGAGACACTCCGGGTGTCTCGGCCTGGTCGAGACAGTCAGATTGTCTCCGCTTGTTTTATCTCTAACTCTATCATATGACCTCCAAATGAAGTGATTCAAAATGTATTAGAAATATAACAAAGAGATTTACAACTTTTGTCTTTTGAGTTTCTTCATATTCGAATCGAAGCATGGTCAAAATCTATATTCTTCTCCGAGACACAACCACTATCTCGGAATTCCGAAGCAGTTTGTACTATCTTTAGTATTTTGGCTTTATCTCTCTCATTTGATCTCAGAATGAGTTGATCTAAGATGAGTTAGAAATCTAATAAGGAGATCTACAACTTTTATCTTTTAAGCTTCTTCAGATTCAAAGCAAGACAATCTCTACCAGGGCCGAGACAGTCTAACTGTCTCGGCCTTGGCCGAGACAGTGCAAGTGTCTCTCTGCTGTTTTATCTCTAACTCTCTCATACGATCTCAGAATAAGTCAATACAAGATGAGTTGGAAAGTTAACAAGGGGATCTACAACTTTCATCTTTTTAGCTTCTTCAGATTCAAAGCGAGATAGTCTCTCCCAGGGCCGAGACAGTGCAAGTATCTCTCCGCAATTTTGCCTCTAACTCTCTCATTCGACCTCGGAATGAAGTTATCCAGGATGCGTTGGAAAGATGGAGGAGAAATCTACAACTTTTAACTTTTGAGCTTTTTCAGATTCAAAGCGAGATAGTCTCTACTAGGGCCGAGACAGTCCAACCCTGACCGAGTCAGTCTCGGCCCTGGCTGAGACACTAGCCTTATTTTGATTCTAACTTACTCGTATGATCTCAGAATGAAGTGATATAAGGTGTATTAGAAAGCTTGCAAAATGATATACAATCTCCCATTAGCAAGATACCCATGGGATGAGCAAGACACAAGTAACGCTTCATCATTTGCGATTGAAACGTCACTCTCGGTCAAGTTGTTTCATCATCATTTGACCGTCTCGTTGACTTGTACGCCTGGTCAACTTGCTTCATGCATTTGTTGATATAAGTGTAGGTAGGAAAATTGCAATGAAAAGAACAAAAGAAACTTGAATTGAATTCTTTTAATCCCGATTACAACTTGAATACAAAAGAGAAGAAAACAAATTTGGTTTTCTCCTTTGTTTAAAACTGGGTTCTTCAAGGTAGCGATGGAGTGCCTCCTTCGATTGTTCGCGTCGAATTTGCTCTCCGTTGACGATCTGACCATCTCTTATCTCATGGGAACGATGAACTTCTGTGGGAAGTTTTATACGTAACTCTTTAACGAGTTTAAGAACTCTAAACGAGTTAGAACTCTGTGAATAGAGTTGTTAGAACCAAAAATTCGGTTAATGATCAAGCAGATCTTCTGTTGTTGAAAAATCCTTCTCAGATTTGATCTCTTGAATTTGATTCAAAAAATCTTATCTCCAAAGATTTCGTCTCTCTTGCCTCTCTGTGCGGTTGAGATCTGAATCGCCTCCAAACCTGTACGGTTTAGATGCTCAAGAAGTCCTTGGCTTACTCTTTCGTTCAAAAAGCCAGCCTTTAACTCAGTTGAGTTTGTTGAGTTTTTATAGGGGGATAAGAGGTTGTAACTGCCCTCTAAATCCGCTCCTAAGTGGGCGAGATTTCCTCAGATCGTGGGGAAAGCGGTTCTGAAACCGTTCAACTCATATTTGAATGAGTCAAACGCCCACCTTAGCATTCAGGACCCTAACCTCACGTCTTAGAATTGAGACGCGAGGTTGGGTGTTGGCTGAACACCAATGAACGCGAGGGTCGCTCGCG
>BQKN01000891.1:572090-584065 GCA_022839385.1 Asparagus kiusianus | reverse complement strand
TATTGGTCATGTTGTTGTCGCAACCATCAAGATCAATCATCTCAAACGTGAAGTCGTGTTTGTAGCGATTATAATGCTGCGGACGTGATGATTTAGAAATCTCTTCTGTTTTGCTTGTAAGGATGAATTCTGCTTCTTGATTTGAAGGAACCATTGTCTTGTAATCTCGTGGGGATCAGCTATCTATTATGATTTTTAGACAGCCTACAATAAGATAATTCTCCTTAACTTGGATACTAACATTCATTGTCTTCTCTCCGTATTGAGTTGCGTGTGGCAACCTATAGACAAATTTTGACACCTACAGATACCTCCTCCAAAGTATTTTAGACTCGTTTCTTTTATGGAAGAGCCTAAAATACTTTGGATGTGATAGGTCCAACCTTCACTCGGTGTAAAAAGGATCTATAGTTGGCTTCAATTCTTGACTTCTTCGATTTTTAGTTTATTCAATATTTTGACGAATCGCTAAAATTCTTCTGGCGCTATGTTTATCATCTGGTCGTCGTCAAAGTTTCGAATCAAAATTGGTGAGTTGGTTTTGGCTCATGTCATTGAGTTGACTTTAAATTGATTATCTCTGTCACAATGCGTTGTCCGGTGTCGACCTTTGCTGTAATGAGTTGACCGGCGTTAACACAGTTTATACTCGTACAATTGCTGAAGTCTGTCAATTTAAGCTCTTAAGGCATTAGAGTGTGGCGGTCTCAAATGTTGGAGCTGCAGGACTAACTGTTAAAGCTGATTCATCTGTAGGTATGAATCTTATCCTAAAGTTATTGGATGCTCAAGTCACGAGACCAACTAATGAAGCTGGTGTGTCAATGATTCTCACACTTATAGGATTTTTGGCAAACCTTCAGCCATCAACAGGTTTGATGAGCCTTTACCGACTACCGTTTGAGTTGGGCTAGCATGCAGATTGTTTAAGTCTATTCTGCATGTAATGTTATGCTAAAAGAGTTAACTTTTTTAGTGCTACGATACTGAATATGTAGACTTCGTTTTTCTTACGGGAATAGACTACCTGGCAACGCGTGTTAAACGCTGACTTATCCCTACTTAGCCTTCAGGATAAAAGTCTCCAGACTTGGATTCTGGTATCTTCTTCAATCGGTGAAAGACTAAACCGGTAACACGTGTTAGGCGCTGACTTATCCTTACTTAGGATTTGGGATAAAATTCCCCAGACTTGGATTCTGGTGTCTTCTTCAATCGGTGAAAGAGTAAACCGATAACGCGTGTTAGGCGCTGACTTATCCCTACTTAGGACTCGGGATAAAATTCCCCACGCGTGTAAGGTATGGATTTTGGGAGTTAAAAAGTAGTGTCTTCTCTTGGGGAAAACACAAACCCGATGCTGGAGAGAAAGAATTTTATATTCTATCTCTAGTTACAAAGGAAACTCAAAGTGGGATCTCCAATTCGAGAATCTGAAGAGTGAAACTAAGAGTAGGATCTCCACTCTGAGAATTAAAAAGATTCAGATAATCCTAATTATTAGAAGGTTTGATTACCGAACTAAATGTGAATTATGGTTTTGGCCCTAACTATAGGAAGGTTTGACCAAACGGGAGTTTGAGATGACCCTAACAGTAGGAAGGTTTGATCACTCGATTTGAAAGTGGATCTCTTGTTCATGGAAGGAATCGAGAGGAGATTTTGGCTTTGGCCCTAACTATAGGAAGGTTTGACCAAATGGGGGTTTGAGTGATGCTAACTGTTTAAAATGTTTGATCGTTTAATTTGTGAACCTTTCGTTCATAGAAAGAATCGTGAGGGGATTTTGGTTGTGGCCCTAACTGTAGGAAGATTTGACCAGGTAGACTGTAAGAGTGGGAGTGTTGACTTGTACCAATTACTCAGTGGGGGTTCTTGGTGTTAAGTGATAAGAACTTAACACGAAGGGGTTTGACAATTCGTTAATGATCAACAGATCAAAATTCTAAGCATTATGCCCGGACTCTAACAATGGAAGTGTTGAGTGCACAGACGTAGCAGGAGTTTGAGTGGATTAAACCAGAAAGATTTTTAGTGCCCCGCCGTCAATTAATTTGATTAGTGAGGGATTTTGTGGTGGAAGTTGGTAAAATTGATCCAGCAATTGGATGTGTTTCTCTTTTGGAAGAATTTAGAGTCCAAGTGGGAGTTTCTTATTCATCCCCTTTTTGTAGAGACCGGGTTATCCCTAAGAACACAACATATAGTATTCTTTTAGGAATTTCCCGTTACATCCACCCCCAGCTTTCTTTGTGAAACTGTGTCTAACATTATACTCAGCTGAATGGTCGGGTTATCCTTAAGAATATCACATACGATATTCTTCCAGGAACTTCCCGTTAAAATTAGAAAATAATTTAGAATCGTATACCTGTTGGAGTATTAAGAAGTAGTTTATACTCGTATACTCTTTAGAGTATCGGAAGGAGCAGTTTATACTCTTATACTCGTTGGAGTATCATTCGACTTAATTTAGTGTTATGATGTCAGCTTCAACCAAGGTTTTGATGCTATTCTTGAGAGCGGAGAAAGCCTTGGTGGGATGAAGGATCCTACCAAGAGAGCGAAGCAAGCCTTGGTGCTTGGTGGGATGAAGGATCTTCCTGTGGTACGCACAGTACTTTGGATCCGAAGTATAGTCAGCTTTCTCCTGACTTGCGATAGGGGGTAGCTTGATCTTGTTGTTTTTAAGGAGGGATTCGAAAATGGCTGGAACGTCTTCGTTCTTGAAACAATACTCTTTTTGGAGTCTTGGATCCGAAGTCTTTTGCAGTCTTTGGGGTTGTTGTTGTGACATCTGATTAACGTCAACAACTGCGGTAGGTGCCTTCTCCTTACCACGGGAGACGAAGCTTGAGTTCGGAGGGTTAGCCGTTGGTTGGCTTCTTTCGGCTTTCTTCCTTCTGAGGAAGCGTTCGGCCTTCTCTCCACACATCTTCAACTCTTTCCAAGTGTTGGATGGTGCTACTCCCATAACTTCCAAGATATCAATGGACAGGTTGTTATGACAGGTTTGGAGGATCAAGCCCTCTGTGATCGGATCTCGGCAATTCATCGCCTTATTCCGGAAGCGCTTGACAAAGTCGCCGACCATCTCTTTGTCTTCTTGTTTATCCTCAAAGAGTGTTTTGATTAATATCTCAGTGTCATCATCAAAGAAATTGTCGAGGAATGAGCTCTCCATGTCATCCCAATTGTTGATGCTTTTAGGCCTGAGATAGCGGTGCCAATCGAAGGCAGGTCCACGAAGAGTTCCAACGATTGACCAACCATCAAGGCTTCATTGCCTGAGATCATGCCTAAGTGAGACTTGAAGTAGATCAGATGCTAAGTGGGCGAGCCCTTCCCATTGAACGACGTGAAGTTAATCAGGTTGAACTTCGCTGGATACGTGATCGACTCCCACTCTCTTGGATAGAGACACGGAATACCTATCTTCTTTACCTCTCGAGCAGACATTAGAGCGTTGATTTTGCTTTCGAGGTCTTTCATCTTTTCGTCCTCATCTGTATTATGCTTTGGACAATTTCTAAGAGGAACAACGCGGCCACCCCGACATTGTCATCTTTGGTGGGACCACGCCCAGCGTTGTTGTCTTCGGTAGAGAGCCACCCTCAGCGTTTTGGTTAGTTAGAGGGTTGTCTTTATTGAGGTGTTCGTTCACATCTGAACCGCCACCTGCTTGGTTAGCAATGTTATGACGACTAGATTCACCAAGTTGATTAGACAGAGCCCGAATCTGTTAGTCATGCTCTTCCTTCATCCGCATCATGACCATTTCTAATTTGAACTTGAAGTTCTCTTTTTTGCTTAACCAAAGCATCCTCAATGCTTTTGGCCATTTGCTCGGTGTTGATCATAAGTGCGTCACAGGATTGTCCTGGGCTGGATACCGTATTGTCAGAAGCGATTGTAGAGTTGACATCTGATGCTTCATCATCCAAGGATAATCTCCTCTGTATTCTCCGATAATCTATTTGTCTAATAGTTCCCGATCGCAACCGGGTTAGGTGATGCGATATGAGTGGGTCAGAACTAGAATGTCGAGTTGACTTTCCTCTATCAGCCATGTTAATTATAACTTTTGGAAATTTGTCATCTTGAACGACTGATTGTTTCTTGCTGAAACGTCTTGACTTAGTATTCAATGCTTCAGAGGAAAGATTTTGGAATACCGAGACCCTCTGTGGAGCAGTCTTGGGGTAGCTACACACTGATAATACTGTCTTGATAAGTTTGACGCACGGACAATAAAAGTCCATCTCCCGGGTACTTCTCTTTCGAGATTTGTTCGTATCCCCAGCCCGATAGTACAACTCATCAGCATAATTACTGGAGCAACCTATCGTATGCTGGAACAATTTCCCAGGTGTAATGTTATCATCATCAGATGAATACGTTTCCTTCTAGGAATACAATGCTTTGTTAGCGTCTTCGAGAGTCACACATTTGGAGTTATGCCTTTGTGAGCGTGGGACCTCAACGGGCTCTTGAACTTCGACTCACAGTCTAATGCGGTCGGTTACTGGAATTTTCCCTTTATGAGAAGGCTCAGACTTGTTGCAAGGGTGAGTACGACCCCCAGCTCGATGAGTTGCTCGGGGTTCATTCATCGTGCCCAAGCATTCTTTGATTGGAGCTTTGCCTTGATTCTTGTGCAAAGGACCTAGGTATTTCGCTATTGCTTTCCTGCCTCTGGATATGTCCATACTGCCATGGAGATTCACCGGAGGTGCGGGACTAGAAGGAGCGAGATCTAAACTTGACAAAAGCTAGGAACCAACTTTGGATCTGGAATCGAGTGAGTGACATGACTGGTGTCTCTTGTTGGGTAGAAGCACCGACTTGGCCTTCGGCACCCAAACCTACTTAGATCTTGGTGACCTTTTGAACACCTCTTCTTTTTGTAATTCTTGTGCTTTATACACAAAGATCCGGGCGTGTGCAAGAAGTGAGTGATGCTTCTGGATGTGCTCCTCAAGAGTAGAATGGGTTCGTTTGATACGAACTCATTTGTTAGTTGACGGTTGGGAGGAGGACCCCGATGCTTATTGTGGCGGTGGCTTAGCCACTTGATGTCTCCTAGATTTCAGATCCGCTTGGTAGCGGAACCCATCCACTTGCTCCAAAGCCATAGCAAATTAGCGGACGAGACATTGGCGGTGCCTCTGATGAGCTCTCTTCGATAAAGTTAGCATGCCTTCAGCAGTAACCTCCTTAATGGAGGCAATATCCGGATCTGTGGCTTTGGCTTCATCGGATGCCGACGAATCATTACGAGGTGCAACTGTAGCAGTGGTAGCGGGGAGATCGCCTTCTTGGATCTTCAAATCTGAAGATTAGTGGATCTTCCGGGAGGAGACCTTCCTACACTTACGAGGAGAGGCGGATTTGGAGGAGGAGGTAGAGACGTACTCCTCGAACTTCTGTTGGTCGAACTCGTATTTGACTTCTTCAGCTACATGGATCTTGATCGTCGGTTGTAACACGACAGCCTTGGTTAAGGCTGTTGGCTCCCACCATGGTTGCCAGCTTGTTTGTTGTGAAAGTTGATTTTTTCATTGTGCAACTCATTACGACTTCAAGCGTTACAAAGAGTTTAAAAGTTGAACTTTTTATAAGATCTCCCCACACAATAAAATAACAAAAATTACAACTCTTCTCAAACAAATGCAACAGACGTTTATCTCCCACTACTTGCGTGGGATCTTCACCTGTGACGGGGACGTTGATATCCGTGGTGTAAGCGTCTGAGTGCCCGACGTGTATAGTTTGCAAAAAAAAAAATCCAAAGTGGTGCTAGTATCCATTAGAGAAGCAATAATATTTGTGTATGCTAATCTCTTTTTGACCAAGCCGTAACACCAATCTCAAGAAGAGTAGAACAATCTCTAAATATTTACTCCTTAGATATTAGCATCACTTTGTTTGTAAAAAAAAATTAAGAGGTGTATGCTTGTAGAAATTTATTTCTTTTTGTTAATTATTCTTGTTGAAAGAAACCCCTGATTAGTAGAAAGCAAAGAATTAAATAAACATCAAGAATCGAATGTAGAGAGATATCAATTTTATTATCTTTCAAATTTATTACAAAGTTAAAGAGAAAGAAGATGAGATCTTGGGTCTCCAGGCAATGTTCTGGAGCCCTCATCCCTTTCAAAAAAAATGTAGAGGACCTTGTCGTTGTTGTTTTAAATTCTAAGTCTCTCCTTCTTTTCAATCTCTCCGCGTCTTTTCTATCGTTCCTTTTTTTGTTATCCCCCCTTTTTGAATGGTAAATGAGGTCCCAATTTATAGGAAATACTAAGGGGAAGTTATCGTAAGGTGTTTAAAATGGATTGGTGGGGGAGTTATTGTAACTTCGTCATTGAAACTTCCTTATCAAGATTGTTGCGTTCGTTTATCATAACGAGCGTCTTCTTTGCTTTTCATTTCTCAAGTGCCTATCTGCTTATCTTTCATGTTTCTAAAATAAGTGTAATTGGAGAGCCCTTATCCCTTTAAGTTGAAGTAAGATTCGTATGAGGGTGAGTATCCTCGAGTTAGATTTTATAGCTAAGGCTTATGATCACATGACTTTCAAATTTACATGAGGTGCTGTCATCCTCTGTTAGACCCTATGGTCGCTATGAAAAAACCCTAGAGGAGGGGGTGAATAGGGTTTATGCTAATCTAATCCGATTTAAATACCAATTAAAACTTACTAACAAATATCCTAGCAAATATGATATGTAACAAGATAACTATGCAAGGATATGAAACTAACACAAGGGTGAAACAAGATATAAATAATATAGTGGATGAAATAAACAATGAGAGAGTGGCAATAAAGATGTTCACAAATATAAGTGCGCCAAGCCAAACTCACATAAGCAATATGGTCACGGAGTTCGGACCTCCCGTCCTACGTCTCTGCTCCCCACTCCCGGGGAGAATTCCACTACACAATCCGGTTTGGAAGCCGGAACTTCTCTACACACTTGGTTTTCTAGCTAACCGAAAACTCTACATACTCGATTATCAAGTCAACCGACAACTCTCACAAATCCTCACAAAGTACATATACAAGCTACAACCTCAAGTGTTGGTCCTCATGTATCGCCTCCCTCAAGTGCTCAGAATTATCACCTCTCACTAGGCCACCGACGCCACTCCTCTTGGTATCGACTACGTCCTCACCACACACTCCTCCCGATGTATAAGTGTATTACAAAGTGAACCACACAAATTAAGCACAAATACAAAGTGTTTGTTCTTTACAATGGATGAGAACGAATTGTAAGCTCACTCTCTAAGACACAAACCCACAACCCAAATTATACTATGAATGTAAATACGATAAGCTCAATAGGTTGTGTGTGAACAAAGAGACTCAATAAAAACAATTTAACTAAACTCAATATAAATCTAGCTTATGGAAATTAGAAACAAAACAATAAATAGCTAGAATGAGTTTAGGAAAAACTTCTCTAGATGATAACAAGAGAGAGGGAGAGGAGTGATTGCTCAAACACCAAATGATGATCTCCACTTGTTCTTGTGAAATTATCTTCACAAAACCAAAACTTTGAAACAAGGATTTAAACACCTTTAAACAAACTTAAACTCTTGTTAAACTTTCTTAAAACATTCTCACAGATATTTAGAGAGTTGAATGCAATGGGGTATTTATAACAACCCAAGACATCATGTAACAACCGTAAGTTTTTGATCCATACTTAATAAATTTTTCTAGTATTTAGAATATTAAATCATATTTTATTAATATTTTTCCTAATTTCTAGAATTTTTTGAGTTTTCGAAATAAATAAATAAATAAATAAAATATATAGTCTTGTATTTATTAGTTTTATTAAATATTAATTTATAGTTATAGTGAATATTTTTAAATAATTATTTGGTCATTGATATTACTAATAATCTTATTATTGTTGATGTAAACCTGAGCATAGTACAGTAGCATATAAATATAAATATAAAGATATTTGGTTGCTAATAATTATTTAATATTATTTATTAATATAATGTTTATTTTGAAAATTTTGTAAAATATTCCATAATCTTTTCTCTTCCCTTAATTTTCTCTCATTTGAATTCTTTCCATAACCCTCCCCAATCAATCCCCTAATCACCCCCCAAAATCACGTTCAAAATCATACACTTACCTCTCTCAAATTTTCTCCCGCAATCAAATACTCTTTCTCTCTCCAATCTCTTCCTTTCAAATCCCCTAAAATATTCACTTTCTCTCTCTTCAATAATTCTCTCAACTCCAGCTCATTCTTTCTTTCTCTCTCCCTCAATCATTCACTCACACAATCACATTTTCATTTCTCTCTCTTATTATTTCATCAGCTCCTCCTCATCACCTCAAGCACCATCTCCACCATCGAACCCGACCACAAACACCTCCTCATCTTCTCCGACCGTCCCCGTCTTCATCACCGCCCTCAGCCTCCTCCACCGCCGCCTTGGCCGCCCGACGCCCCTCCCCTTAGCTCAGCCACAGCAGCCCCCCTCTCTCTCTTTCTCTCTCTCGAGCTCCGCTCGAATCTCACCACCGCGCTCCTCCTTCGTTCGCCGCCAAGCAGCCCCACTCGGACGTCCGACCGTCGCCAGCCTCGCCGACCGCCCCTCGTCGACCCAGCACCGCCTCCCTCACTCCGTCGGCATCCCTGCACTCCTCTCCACCCCACTGTCCGATGCCAAGCAGCCTCCACCAGATCCACCACCTATAACCACCCCTCCCCGAGCTCGACCGCCCTGGCAGTTCAGCCGCCGGCCATCTCTATCACCACCAAGCCGCCGCCTGAACCCGAGCTTCGCCCAGGTCACTGCCCTCTTGCCCTCTCCCCGCCACCGGAGCTCGCTGCCTGCTCCTCATCCTCGCGCGCCTCGACCAAGATCCGCGCCAAACACCTGTAGTCCCCGCCTTGGCCGCCGCTCGTCGACGACCAGTGACCTCGCCGCTGCCTCTGTCGCTGTTCCCAACTCCTCCCCACGGCCAGCCCTCTCCCCCTCCGACAGCAACCGCCGTCGCCTCCTCTGTCGCACCGAGCCGTCGTCGTCAGCCCGATCCGCCGGACCTCGCTCTCACGTCGGATCCGACCCGCACCGTCGACGTTGATTCGTTCGACATAAAACGAGGCAAGATCCCTCTTGCCGTTGTCTCGTTAATTTAAGTTTTATCTCTTATGAATTTATCATGTGTATGTGTAGATTAGTTGTGCTGATATGATATTAATTGTGAGGTTGTTGATAATATTGCGGTGAATATATTCTGTGAATCGATGCTATAAATGATGAATAATAATTTTGTGTTGTTGAAAGGAAGAATATATTTATAGAGTATTTTTAGAATTATTTATAATGAGGAAAATATTTTAAAAGGAATTATTTTGAGGAAATAATTTATTTTGGACAAGGAGTATTTTGAATAATTTGTTATGATTAAAGAATTTTATTTTGAGAAAAAGAGTATTTTAGATTATTTTATAAAATATCATAGAAATCATTTATAAAATTAAAAAGTATTACTGTTCATAAATAATAATAGAATATATTTTAAGAAGATCATTTTAGAATTTTTATAATGAGAGATAATTTTAAAGGAAATTATTGTTAGAATTAATAACTGAGATTTCGATTTTCGTGTGCAAAACATCTGTTAATGGTAGTTTCACGTTGCATTGTTAATAGTAGCTTTATTTTCGTATGTTCTTGCATGTGATCACGATCCATGTTCACACTTTATGACAATGACACTTAGCGTAGCTGTATTTATTATTCCATGTTGAGAATCATGAGAAGTACATGACTATAGTGACCTGTATGACATAGTTAGGATCTAGAATCTCGTGTGTAGTTGACCTGGAATTACGAGAATTAGGGTGAGAAGTCTTGGTCCATGTGAGCGGTTGTGATTGTTGATATATATTCCAGGCTCACGCCGGTGAAGTTTGTGTATTCACCGGGGTGGGTGTGAGGAGATGAGATTTGTGATTGTGGTTGTATTCCATGCTCGCGCCGGAGAAGTTTGTGTAGTCACCGGGGTGGGTCTAGAGGGATGAGATTTGTGATTGTTGATGTATATTCCAGGCTCATGCCGGTGAAGTTTGTGTAGTCACCGGGGTGAGTCTGAGGAGAAGGGATATTGTGATTATTGATGCATATTCCGGGCTGACGCCGGTGAAGTTTGTGTAGTCACCGGGGTGGGCCTGAGGAGCTGTGATACTGCGATTGTTGATTATTTGAGATGAGTGATGGGATAGCTAGTTACATGACTTAGATTCTTGGCTGAGTATGATTCTTGTGAGACGTAGATCAGTTGTTTTTCTTTCCATACATAGATTGGGGTTAATATTTAATTATTTACAATTCAAGACATATGGTATATACATGAGGGTTTCCTTGTTTGGATTATTTCGCTCGACGTACTACGTCTCGAGTTGTAGATTTTTAAGTATTAATTCCATCTATTGTATAACCTTGTTGCTTGGATGGTTTCTGATCGCTACCTGCATGATCTTGTTACTTGGTTTATTTTTGGATTCATCTGATTATTAGTATTCCAGTTGCACACCTCTATCGTTATTACTATCATCACATGTTCCATTTTTATTTCTGTTATCACATTGACCACGCATATATTATCATTATCGTTATTGTATTTGTTCTTGGCTTGGGGGATCTTGTCGTGTGTTATACACGCTAACGTACTCCTATTTTCTGGGTATACGTCAGATTTAGGAGACATACAGCCTCAGTTCGGAATCGTATAGGAGCCAGATGATTCTCAGTCGAGTGCCTTGCAGAAGGAGTAGAAGAACCAGCTGAAGCGTAGTGGTTTTCTTTCGTAGTAGTAGTTGGACATTAAAACTCTTTTATCGTACTTTTCTTTAGTTGATGTTGGATTTAGTATTTTAACAGTATTTTCTTTATGGACTATGTATTTCTTATTTTCTAGTTGGACTATTTTGTAATAAGGGTATGTTGGACCCATATTTTCATGTCTGGGATGATTTACTGTTGATGATATGTCTATTTTTTATTCTGGGTTGTCATTATATTCTCATTATCTGAGATCGGGGACCTGTGACTTCGTACATTATATTTTTGACGCTTAGCATATTGGATTGAGAAGAAAAGAAAAATAATAATAATAGTGTATATTTCTTCTCAATCTAATGCGTCGCGGGCTTGTTCACGTTCCGATTCCCGGGTATTTTAGGAAGCGGGGCATGACACATCAGCCAAAACCCAAGCAAAAAGACCAAAAGGCTATCAGAAAACACAGCTAGAAAAAAGATAAAAAACTAGCCGTTATTGATCGGCGGTCGACCGCCGCAGAGCCACTGGCGGTCGACCGTGGGCCAAAACTAGCCGTTGGTAAACAGGCTGAAAAAGTCACGGTCGACCGCAGCGCCAAGTCCGGTCGATCGTGAGCTGATGAAAACTAAAGCTGAGTCTCTAGACTTTTCGCGGTTGACTGCCGCGACACAAGCGGTCTACCGTGAACTGATATTTCTGATACTCAGCTTTGAAAACAGTTTTCTGATTTTAAAATCTCTTTTTAAAATATCAAATAAATTCAGAAAAATGTAAAACTTTGGGAAATGATTGTAAACATGATAATACACATGCTACAAAAACTGGTTTACAAAAAGAACCACCCAAATGACAAATATCATTATTTTGCAAAATAGTCCAAAACATGAAAATGTGAACACATGAGTTTTGACATTTTAGCTTAACCATGTTTTGAAACATTACAAAATGGTTTTATAGACTTAAAAGAAAGATATAAACTATTGTTATAAAGTCTATAAACAATGAATACAATATTTTCACAAATATAATAGATTATGAAACATATGAGTATGTATACGAATATCTATTTGTTTCATATCTATGAAATCAAACCAAAACAACTTATCCACATAGAAAACAAACATGTATACATAATTTTTGGAATT
>BQKN01000891.1:548139-568690 GCA_022839385.1 Asparagus kiusianus | reverse complement strand
TTTACTCATAGTTTATACTCTTAGAGCTTAGAGTTTCTTTCAGTTTATACTCTTAAAAGTTGGAGTGTCTTACAGTTTATACTCGTAAAAGTTTGGAGTTTATACTCGTAAAAGTTTTGAGTGTCTTATAGTTTATACTCGTAAAAGTTTGGAGTGTCTTACAGTTTATAATCATAAAAGTTTGGAGTGTCTTACAGTTTATACTCGTAAAAGTTTGGAGTGTCTTACAGTTTATACTCGTAAAAGTTTGGAGTGTCTTACAATTTATACTCGTAAAAGTTTGAAGTTTGATGCCTCTTTAGGTATAATATCGTTTTAGAAATTTTGCATTTATTGGGGAAGGAGAGTACTCTCCATCAGGTGAAATTATTTTATAGGCCCCGTTTGAATAAACCTCTTGTACTATGAAAGGCCTTCCTATTTTGGCTCAAATTTACTTTTTGTTCGCCTTGTGATAATCACAGGACGAACAACAGCCAATACTAAATCGTCAACCTTGAAGGATCTATGATGAACTTTTTTATCAAAAGCTCGTGAAATACGAGCCTGATATATCTCCAAAATTTGTTTTGCTCTTAAGCGCTTATCTTCTAAACCATCCAATTATTCTAGTCGAGCCTTTAGTGCTTCATCCTCTGAATGTCCTTCATGGATTACAACTCTATAAGATGGGATTTGCACTTCAAGTGGAAGTACGGCCTCACCTCCGAAGATCAATGCATAAGGTGTTGAGCCTGTAGGTGTTCGAATAGTAGTACGATATGCCAATAAACTCTCCATAAGTCGCTCATGCCATTCTCGTTTATTATGGGAGACCACTTTCTTCAGTAATTTGCATAATGTCTTATTGAATACCTCAGCTTGACCATTGGCTGCTACATTATAGGCTGATAAAAAGTAATGTTTAATATGAAATTTTGCACAAAGTCTCTGCATATCTTGATTTTTGAATGCAGTTCCATTATCAGAAATAATTCTAGCTGGCATGCCAAATCGATATATTAAATGAGTACGAACAAAATTGACCACATCTACACCTCGTGTCTCTTTTAGAGGGATAGCTTCTGCCCACTTAGAAAAATAGTCAGTTGCAGCCAAGATATAGCTATGTCCTTTGGATGATGGAGGATGAATAAGGCCTACGATGTCCATCCCCCATGCATCAAAATGCCAAGATACATTAGTTGTATGGAGTGGCTCTGGGGGTTGATGTATAAAATCTGCATGAATTTGACAAACATGGCATCTCTTAGCAAATTACGTTGCATCTCGAGCCATTGGAGGCCAGCAATATCCTAAATGTTTGAGTTGATAGTAAAGCCTTTGTCCCGATTGATGAGCTCCACATAGCCTAGCATGTACTTCTTTCAAAGCATTCATAGCTTCATTTTCAGATAAACATCGAAGAAGTATACCATCAAAAGACCACCTAAAGAGGATCCCCTCAATGCAAGTATAATGTATAGCACGCGTCTTTATTTGTTGTCTCTGGTTTTTATCTGCAGGAAGAATTCCATGGTTGAGATAATCCAGTAAGGATTTTCACCAATCTATTTCCTCTTCAATGTAAGCCGAAATAGCCGAGGATGTTAATGTCTCTTGTGGTGACTCTTCAAGTATCGATGATAGTACCCGCCTCGTTTCAACATTTATTTGGAGGGTAGTGTTCGGAGAGATAGCCAATGAAGCCGCAAGACTTGCTAGAGCATCCGCTCTATGATTATAAGATTGGGAGACATGTTCAATTTTAATTTCTTGAAATTGATGGATTAACTCCTGGGCCTTTAGAAAATATGGGATCGATTCTTTCTTTTTGACATCATATTTTCCATTCAGTTGATGTATAACAAGTTGTGAATCACCATAGACTACCAATGGATCAAGATGTACGTCTAATGCTGATTCGAGACCAATGACAAGAGCCTCATACTCAGCTTCCTTATTAGATGATGCTGAAGTCAATGTAAAAGAGTATGGTAGAGATTCTCCTTTAGGAGTAATAAATACAACCCCAGTTCCTGCCCCTATTCCTCGACTGACTCCATCAAAATACATGTCCCATGAAGGGGCTATGAAGGTAGCCATAACTTCATCATCGGGAAGATCATCTTCAATCTCTTTTTCTCCTAGCAAAGCATGAGCGGCTAGAAAATCTGCTAAAGCCTGTTCTTTAACAGCCTTTTGAGGTACATAGACAATATCAAATCGAGTCAAAAACATTGCCCATTTTACTAAGCGACCTGATAAAACTAATTTTCCAAGAATATATCTGAGAGGATCTGCCCGAGATACCAAGTGAATAGTATGCTCTAACATATAATGTCTAAGTTTCTAGGCTGCAAAAACTAAGGCCAAACATATTTTTTCCATACCCGGATAGTTTTGTTTTGCCCCCATCATCATACGACTCAGATAATACAAAGCAACCTCTTTTCCCTCATTATTAACTTGGGCCAATTATGCCCCCAAAGACATGGGTAATGCAGCTGTATATAATATTATAGGTCGCCCTTTAATGGGGACTCCTAGCACATGTGGGCACGTCAAATATTTTTTTTATACTTTCAAAAGCATTTTGACATGCATTTTCCCATTCAAAAGAAACATCCTTTTTCATTAGTCTTGTAAATGGTTGACACCTACCGGCTAAATTAGCAATGAGACGTCGAATGTATGCAAGTCGCCCTTGAAGACTTTTCAGCTCATGTAGGTTTCGTGGTTGTGGCATCTCAATGATAGCCTTTGTCTTTGCTGGATCAATCTCAATTCCATCTTTACGAACGACAAACCCCAAAAATTTTCCTGATGAGACACCGAATGCACATTTTGTCGGGTTCATCTTTAATTGATGTTTTCTTAAGCGTTCAAAAACCAAAGATAGATCTTATAAATGTTCACTTATATGCTTTGTTTTTATCACAATGTCATCAACATAACACTCTACCTTATCATGAAGGAAATCAGTAAAAATCTCTGTCATAGCACGTCGGTATGTCGCACCGGCATTTTTTAGTCCAAAATGCATCACTTTATAACAAAAGATACCTTTCGTGTCCTAAAAGCAGTAAACTCTTCATCTTCTGGTGCCATACGAATTTGATTATACCCCGAATAACCATCCATGAATGATAATACTTCATGACCTGTAGTAGAATCTACAATAATTCAGGGATAGGAAGAGAAAAATCATCTTTTGGACAAGCCTTATTTAAATCACGAAAATCGATACAAACATGGGTTTGTCCATTTTTCTTTTTAACGGGGACTATATTAGCCAACCATGTAGGATATTTGACTTCTCGGATAAAGTCAGCAGCAAGAAGTTTATCAATCTCAGCTATTATTTGAGGTAACATTTCTGGACGAAAACGACACTGTTGTTGCTTAATAGGTGTAACATCACTTGAAATAGCTAAGCGATGAACTGCTACATTCGGATCAAGGCATCTCCTTGTAACTCCAAGCAAAGACGTCCTTGTTCTTGGATAAGAAATGTTTGTATTTATCCTTTTCATCCTTGCACATATGGGCACTGATAAATATAGGACGAGGGTCATCACTAGTGCCAAGATTAATTTCCACTGACCCATCTGTTGTAGCTTGTTCTCCTTCTTCCAATTAGGATGGGGCTGGCTATAAGTCCATAAGTTCTTGAGATGATGTCATGCATACTTCATATCCTAAACCTTTCTTCATAGATGATAGTCTTTTGCCATGGTAAAGAGCATCTCTTTGTTTTGGACTGAGTATTTTGTCAAAAGGTGCAAGAGAACCTCCGTTAATCAAATCTGAAATTAACTTTATATCATAACCCATTTTTTCCATCATATTAAGGGTTTTATGGTCATAAAAAATAGGAAGACAAGATATTGAATCTTTATAACTTATAGAAGAGGCTGGTACAAAGATCATGGATTTTTTCTTTTGACCACTAAGCTCTTTACCTTGGTTAGAATTCAAGACTTCATACTCAAGTGTTTGAAAGATAGGGTCTCCATCTTTTCTTTGTTCTCGAGGTATGTAGCGATATGTAACTTTCTTTGGATTTACTCCATCATGAGCAATTTCTTCTTTAGGGTAAACTCTATTAGCTCTGAAATCGGTTCCTTTGATCTCCTTGGCAATAATGCCATCGAAGTAAAATTTTGCATCAGCATAGAAGGCTTTTGCAGTTGTAAAAGGTTGTGTATCTGCAAATACTCTTCTAATTTCTCCCTCCGGTGTTTTATACTTGAAGCACTGATGCAAGGAGGAGGATATCACGCCGTATTCATGCAACTAAGGACGTCCTAATAATGCATTGTAAGATGTAAATGCATCAATCACATGAAAGAGAGGAGTAGAAATCCATTCTTGAAATCTCAAGGTCAAACGCATAGTCCCTAAAGCTTGTTGCCTTGTTTGATTAAATCCCTGGATGACGATGTTGCTTTTTGTAAGATTTCTTATAGTATATCCTAGCCTTGTCAACGTCCTTAAAGGGATTAAATTTACAGCAGACCCACAATCCAACATGATTCGATTAATTGACTTATTTTCTAAATCACTCGTGACTAACAAAGGTCGATTGTGAAGCTTTGAACCTAACAGAAGGTCTTCATCAGTGAATTCGATATTTAAGACTTCGAGTGGATTTATATCCACATTAGCTACTTCTACCCTGTAGTCATTAGGAAATTGCATTGCAGTAACAAATGCCTTTCGCAAATCAGAAGACAAATACAACGCATCATACACAGTAAGAAGTGATGATATTTTCTTTATATGTGCAAGTACATTGTATTTGACAGTCTCAGAAGGATTTGCCACATTTGGAGTTACATTATCAGGAGGTTGAGATTTTTCCTTGCGAGACATTATGTAATCAACAGGAGGAGGACGGATCTCTTTTGTCTGTAATCCAGAATGAGTGGTAATATTAACCTCAGGAGTTTCTTCTGGGAAGCATAATGGTCCATCATCTCCTTCCACAACTCCAACAGTATTGCAATATAAATCATCTGCCCAATGGGTATTATTATCCACTACTTGAGGCTTATTAATGTAAAGTTCATGAGAAATCCTTACAATGAATCCCTCAATTTCCTCCTTTGGCATCACTTTACGAAGTATTTTGTATTTAGGAGTTTTTTTTTTTGAGAGAGGAGGTCGAGCTGCCCCCGTTGGTATAGGGTTGTTCCTCGCAGCTTTAACCCTTTCTTTAAAATCCTGTCTCCTTTTTTATTTCTTGCTGACATAAGGTGTGCCTTGACTGGTATATAGCTGCTCAGGTTCTGACATCGAATCGTCGTCATCTGTTGTAGGCAACGGGATTTCTGGTAAGTCTGAGTCTTGCCTTAGTATTAAAACCGACATTGTCCTACTAAATTCTGTATCCTTAACAAACAGGTGCTTCTTTATGTGGGATGGTGGAGATTGTTTTACTGAGCATGTTAGGATAGGAAATGGTGTTGGAGTCCTACTTTTCCTCTCCATTATAGTCGGTGGAGTTGAAGGGGACCACAACTCTTTCATATGGATTACATGATGTGACACCTTTGAGGGAGTCCCTGGTAATGATGAATCTTCCATAGGGCGATATGATGGTGGTACATAAGGCACTGTATATGATGATAATGTTACGGTGTCTATGCACTTAGGCAAAGCCTTTTCATCTACTTGACTAATAGACACCATATTGGCGGATTGTCCTCCTTTCTTAAAATTTTTAAGCAATGCAGGATCGATGGTTCCATCATCAATCATTTCTTGAACTTTATCTTTAAAAACAAAACATTCTTCTAAGGTGTGTCCTGGCATACGATGATACTTATAATATCGTCCATCATCGTGCCTCTTATTAGTTTCATTTACTTGACGAGGTTTAGGAAATTGTACCAGCTTCATCTCAGTTAATCCCTTAAAGAAATCCCCAACCACTTCTTTGGGAAAGGAATACTCCCTTTCAAGTCCATCTTTCAAACTTTTTGGCTTCCCAACACCATTAAACTTTACATTCTTCGACTAGACATTGGCCTCATTTAGTCGAACTTTTGTATATTGTGTTGCCACAAATGTCTCCATCACATGTTTATTCTTATCACGGGTGCGATCTCTCTTTCCTTTGTCTAGCCCATGTTCAAAAAATTTATGGTGCCCTTTGTCTGAGCGACGATTCAACTGATTGAGATAATTTTCTATATCAGTTGACTTAGATGCCAACTCTTCAAAAGTCATAGGCCGCACACCTTAAAGATGAACTGCCATTTCTGGTCGAAGATTGTTCATGCACATCCTTACAGCCTCTGGTTCTGTGATTGGCTGAGGACAATGGAGACTCAAATTTCTCCATCTGTTAATAAAATCAGATACTCTCTCATTATAGGTTTGTTCTGTCTAAGTTAATTCAGTGATGCCCACAGTCCTATGAGTATTATAGAAGCGTTGTAAGAAGGCTTCTTGCATCTGCTCCCAATTTCTTATTGATCCAGGCAGAAGTTTACTATACCAAGTGAATGCAGGACCTGAAAGTGTTTAAACAAACTGTCTTAACAAGAGAGCCCCATTATGAGCAGTCTCTTGACATGCTGCTAAAAAGTGAGCGATGTGCTCATACGACGAACCATTTCCATTGAATTTGGCGAATTGTGGTTGTCGATAATTTGCAGGGAAGGGAATCATGTCAATCTCAGCAGGATAAGACTTTGTATAGCCCAGTCTCATTGCATACTGATTTTGCATTAACTGTGCCCTGACCCCTTCGGTGATGAGCCTTTGTACTGTATCAAGTGAAACTACAGTTGGGTGATGTTGAACATCTGAAGCATTATTTGTTGCAGTGGAAAGATTCACAAATGTTTATGCTCTAAGTTGAGCAATTTCTTCTTCTTTCTGTTGGAGCTCTCTTTGATATCAATTTATCATCAAGGGACATTTCATCAGTTGTCAAAACTTGTTCTGTGCCTAATAAATTAGGTTCATATTCTTTTTCTACACTACCAATGGTATCATTAGAGCGAGAACGAGAATAAGAAGAAGCGGATGATTCATTGTCATTATTTTCAACTTCAAGAGATACAGATTGTGACCTAGACCGACTTCTTGTCATAGGTTGATGTTTCGGTACAATAGTACACCTCATTTTAAAATACATATCTTCCTCATCAGTCACACTAACAGGCATGACATTCATGACATGACTAGGGTAAGGTTTATTCAAATCAGGCACCATGTTGATTTCACATAAGTGCTCACGTAACCAACGAACTCGCCTTCTATCTTCAAAGGAAAGATCATGACCTGCCCTATCTTGTAAAAGCAGTCGATACTCCTTAGCTGTCAATCGTCGTGTCACTACACGACGCCCTCTTGGGGTTAATGCTGGTTCGTAGTAATGGGTTGGTTGTTGATAATACCGACGCTGATGGTGGGTGCTTTCATAATATTTATAAACAAGAGTATCTTCTCTTTCATTTCTTTGAGGTATAACACGTTGCATATGATGTACGAAGAAATATCATCCTCCAGTCTCATAATCAGTTGGTTCAGCGGGATGGTATCGAGGAGATTGTCTTAATTTCAAGTAATCTTCATTTGACTCCAACATATTGCTCCGAGAAGATAAGGTTGAATCATATTTAGATTCATAGCTCATTGGTTTACCCGAATAGAATTGATAGTACCAAGAACGAGGAGCATTATTTTGGTGATCCCTCACTTTAGGCCTGCCTAGGCAAGCGGCAAAGGGGCTTGTATAATATTGCTCTGATGTCTCTCCCTTGAGGGGTCATTAACTTAAACTTATTGCACTGGGGCAGGCACTACCCTACTTGGTGTTCTAAAAGAACTTTCCTTCTTGATAGGGCCTTTTGGTTGTTGAGGTTTGGACAAATGAAGAGGAGGGAATTCCTTATCATAAGAATTTGCTCTAAATGCCTCCATATCTCTCGAGCATCCAATATGAGGGAAACGTCTTTGAGCAACATAGTGCTTCATTTCAACTGAAGAGGAATCCATGTTTTCTTCCATCACTCCCTTACCCTTTCCAACATGAAAGGTGGGTGGTTTTTCCTCATTGTTAAGGACATCTTTAGGATCCTCACGGATAATAATACCAGGGGCACTCCTCCTATTTGTATTAAGCTTTTGAGTATTAGGGACATGAACTTGAACTGAGGGTGATTTCCTCATCCTTTTCTTCATAGCCTTAGTCACCACAGAAGTAAAGCCACCATTGTCTGCGTCATCATGCATTGGGTGAATAGAATATTCAGGTTGTGGGATAGGGCATGGTGTTGATCGCGAAATGTTTTTCGTTGTAGTCATCTCCACAGGGACCAGCACCCATAATGAACCAATTTGCACGAAAACAAATTTTTGAGTTGTGCCATTAACATTTGAGTTGCTCACATGACTTGCCATTTTACCTGCGAACAATGAATGCAGAAATAATATTTTAGTGCTTTGTGCACAGAATTTTTTTAAATGCTTTATGCACAAGATGTCATCTAATATTTGCTTTCTAAAAGATGAGGGGAAAAGCATGCTCCCACTGTGGTCGCCAAAATTTTTGTAAGCGTCGGAGTGCCCGACGTGTATAGTTTACAAAAAAAATCCAAAGTGGTGCTAGTATCCATCAGAGAAGCAATAATATTTGAGTAGGCTAATCTCTTCTTGACCAAGCCGTAACATCAATCTCAAGAAGAGTAGAGCAATCTCTAAATATTTACTCCTTAGATATTAGCATCACTTTATTTGTAAAATTTTTTTTAAGAGGTGCATGCTTCCATAAATTTATTTCTTTCTGTTAATTACTCTTGTTGAAAGAAACCCCTGATTAGTAGAAAACAAAGAATTAAATAAACATCAAGAATCGAATGTAGAGAGATATCAATTTTATCATCTTTCTAATGTATTAAAAGTTGAAGAGAAAGAAGATGGGATCTTGGGTCTTCAGGCAATGTTCTAGAGCCCTCCTCCCTTTCAAATAAAAAAATATAGAGGGCCTTATCGTTGTTGTTTCAAATTCTATGTCTCTCATTCTTTTCAATCTCTCCGCATCTTTTCTATCGTTCCTTTTTTTGTTATCCCCCCTTTTTGAATAGCAAATGAGATCCCAATTTATATGAAAGACTAAGGGGAAGTTATCGTTAGGTGTTTAAAATGGATTGGTGGGGGAGTTATTGTAACTTCCTCGTTGAAACTTCCTTATCAAGATTGTTGCGTTCGTTTATCATAACGAACGTTTTCTTTGCTTTTTATTTCTCAAGTGCCTATCTGCTTATCTTTCATGTTTCTAAAATAAGTGTAATTGGATAGCCCTTATCCCTTTAAGTTGAAGTAAGGTTCGTATGAGGGTGAATATCCTCGAGTTAGATTTTATAGCTAATGCTTATGATCACATGACTTTCAAATTTACATGAGGTGTTGTCATCCTCAACTTAATTTTTATTTATATGAGGTACTATCCCTCACATTGATTTTGATTTATATGAGGTACTATCCCTCACATTAAGTTTCATTGATAAGGTTTGGTTGAGCTCATCAAATTTGACAACTACAAGGAGAAGGTGTGACCATGTGAATTAATTAATATGAAGGACTGTAGGCATTAAAAATTGCCTATAACTTCCCTAAACACAGTTCAGGACAAGGAGAAGACGATAAACATTATTATCCAAGTCAAGGGAATTTATCTGACACCAGTAAGTGTATGAAGTAGATCATTAAATGTACAAGTCAGCGAAGCAATGAACCGTACGCGAAACAAGCAAACTCGAGGGGTCACGAATCGCCAAAATATCAAAAAATGAGCAAAACACCACTCTGGGGCTCGTGTATGCGCGAGTCACCAAATAGTGGCTCGTACCTATGCGAGCCACCAGATGGTGGCTCGCACCATTACGAGACACCAAATGGTGACTCGCACCCTTACGAGCCACCAAATGGTGACTCGCACCCATGCGAGCCACCAAATAGTGACTCCAGTCCCGAGCCACCAGGACTCCTTTTGACCTTCAAACCTCCCAAAACACGGATTTCGATGATTTTTAAGGATTCTTTCGTCTTAGAACCTCCCCAACTGTTTTGAGGTTATCCCTAAACGCGTTTAAATAGTTATAAAGTGCAGATGACGTTTAAACACAAATTCTTATTCAAAAGGACATCTCCAAAGGCCTATAAATAGAAGCCTAGGGTCATCTTTAAAGAGGATCTGAAGTTGAGAAGGCGAGGTGCTGTCAAATTATCCAGCTAACCACGAATTGCAGAGGAGAATCATCAGATCTTGGCGAACACTTCCTTAAAGAAACCCCTTCGAAAGGTTTGTGATTCTTTCCCCTTCTTTCCTCCGGATTAAACTTGGTTTTAATCTCGAGAAGAGCCACAATCTCGCTTGGTCGTGATTGTCGCTTCCGCAATTGTTTCCTTCGTGAAATAAGAGCGTAATTATATTGTCTATCGGGTTTGGTCTGCGGTGGTCCACGGACTAACACGTCCCCGGCACAGGCAAAGATCCCACGCAAAGTAGTGGGAGATAAACTACTGCTGCGTTTTGTTTGATAAAGTTATAACCTTTATTTTTCATTGTAAGAAGATCTTATAAAAAGATCAACTTTTCTTTCAGTTTGAACTTGTAATCGATAAACGGTGTAACAGGTTTGAAAACAATGGAAAAGGCAACATTTGACGGAAACAAACTGGCGACCACAGTGGGAGCCGACAGCTTTTCTGCCGAAGCTGTAGTGTCGCAGCCAAAGATTATCATCCCGATCAATGAAGAGGTTGAGTACGAGTTTGATCAAGCAAAGTATGAGGAATACTTATCCTCATCTTCCAGATCATCCTCTCCTCGTAGAAATGGGAAAGGCTCCTCAAGGAAAGGTCGAGGACACTTGGATCTGAGGGTTCAAAACTAAGATCCTCATCCCGCGGCGGCTCAAGGAACACCTTGCAAAGCTGAAGCCACTAATGAAAACGCGCCAACCTTATCTAAGAGAGTGCGTCAGAGACGACGTCAACGCCTCGCACGCCAATTGGCCAAAGCCTCTGAGCTAGTTGATGGAATCCGCTATGAAGCAGATCTGAAGTCTAGGAGACACCAGCCACCATGGCAGCAAGCGAGCGACTGGTCCAAATCAACGGTGAATGAGTGGGCCCCTGTTAAGAGAACGCGTTCAACTCTTGAAGAACGGACCAAGAAATGCCACGCTTTACTTGCGCACGTAAGAATTCTGGTGTAAGAAGCCAGGAAATTCCAAACAAATGATGTAGACAACAGACCATCAAAACCACGTCAAATCTGGAGGCCGAAATCCAAAACAAGGCCCCAAAAAAACAGGTTATCAGCTGCTGGCTCGGCCAGGCCCGAGCCACCAACTGCTGGCTCGGCCAAGGCCGAGCTACAAAACACTAGCTCGGCCAAGGTCGAGCTACCAAACACTGGCTCGGCCATGGCCGAGCCACCAATTGCTGGCCCGCGTCACCGCCAAGCCAATCCTCCTCTGTTTGCAGAAAATTCGCCTCTCGCGATCACTTTCGAGTCTTCAACAACTCATGTTCCTGTTCTGAATACTTCTTCACCTCCAGTAGAACCTCATGACAGCGTGGACCTGTCCCGATTCAAAATGAAGATTATGTATCGTCTCGGTCCTTTCCATAAAAATGAACCCCGTATGGTTCGTCGGACTGGGGGTCGTACGCGATTCCCCAGTAAGTCAAAAATCTCTCCTACGGAAAAAATACCGGTAACCACTCGCCTCGGATTGCGAGTTGAAGTCCAAGAGCCCGTTCGATCCTCACACACGAAGGCGTGGTTTCAAACGAGTGACTCTTGAGAATGATAATAGGGCGTTATACCCTCAAAGAGAGTTATCTTCATCAGAAGACAATGACGTTAGAATGGGAGAATCATGCCAACACAAGATAGGTTGCTCCAATAATCATATCGACGAATTGTACTATCAGGCTGGGGGTATGAATAAATATCGAAAGAGAAGTACCCGGGAAACGGATTCTCTTTGTCCATGTACCAAACTTATTAAGGCGGTATTATCAGAGTGTAACTGCTCCAAGACCGCCTCGCAAAGGATTTCGGTGTTTGAAAGACTTTCTACAGAAATGCCAAGACACAAGTCAAGATGTTTTCGTAAAAGGAAGCCAGCCGTTCAAGAACGTGAATTCTCAGAAGTCACGATTAACATGACGGACAAAGGAAAATCCACGTGACGCTTCAGTCCCGAACCTTTTCCACAAATATCCCAACGATTGACTCGTCTACAAACTGGGTCTATCAGGCCTAGAGATTATAGGAGAATTCAGAGAGGGCAGTCCTCAGACGATGAAACATCAGATGCTAACTCGGCAATCACTTCAGATGCTACTGTGTCCAGCACGGGATGAACTCGAGAATCGTTCATGATCACTACTGAACAGATGGCCTAACTCCTTCAAGAGGCTTTGGCTAAGCAGAAAGAGGACTTTAAGATCGAAATGGATATGGCTGTGCAGCGGGTTAAAGATTTACATGCCCAACAACTCCAGCAGTTGACAAATCAGCACGGTGGATCTAGTCGTCGCCAGACTACCAATCAGATAGATAGCGACTCAGAAGTAGAGGAAAATATCAATGTTGAAGTTCCACCTGAGAATAAAAATACCGAAGATGTCCTTAACACTGGGGGTGGTACCAATGTCTCTCCCCGAAATCGCCAGAAGAGAGATGTAGGCAAAGACCTTAAGATGAAAGACTTGGAAAGCAAAATCAATGCTTTGATGTTTGCTCAAGAGGTAAAAAAGACTGGCGTTCTGTGTCCTTACCCGAAAGAGTGGGACTCAATTCCATACCCAGCGAAGTTTAACTTAATCAATTTTACACCATTCGATGGAAGGGGATCACCTACTCAACACTTGATTTATTTCAAGTCTCACCTAGGGATCATTTCTGGCAACGAACCTCTGATGGTACGATCATTCGTAGGAACCCTTCGGGCAGCTGCCTTCGATTGGTATCGTCGTCTCAAGCCAGGGAGTATCAACATGTAGGATGATATGGAAAGCATGTTTCTCGCTAATTTCTTCGACGATGACACTGAAGTATTGATCGGAACACTCTTTGAAGATAAGCAGAAAGATGGAGAGCTCGTTGAGAACTTTGTTAAGCGCTTCCGGAACAAGGCAATAAACTGCCGAGATCCGGTCACGGAGGAATTCATTCTCCAAACATGTCACGAAAACCTTTCCTTAGACGTATTAGAAGCTATGGGCACTGCACCATCTAAAACATGGAAGGAGTTGAAAGTGCGAGGAGAGCAGGCTGAATGCTTCCTCAAAAGGAAGAAAGCTGAAAGGGGACAACTAGCAAACAATACCCCAAAACAGAACTTTACCCCCCGTGGTAAAGGGAAGGGACCGGCGAATGTAGTAGATGCAAATCAGACGTTTGAGTTACAACCCCAACAGCAGCCGCAACAACAAGCACCAAAGCAATAAACGCCTCAATGGCAACAAAGGCCTCCAAGGCAACAGAAAACTTCTGGGCCAAAATTTCCGAAGGAATATTCCTTCAAGGGAGATGAAGTCCCTGGTATTTTCAAGTATTTGCTGGAGAACAACAAAATTAAGCTGCCTCCGATCACTGATCATGAGGGAGCTAAGAAAAATACAGATCCACGATATTGCGCATTCCACAGAACAGTCCATCATCCTACGAAGACATGTTACGCTCTCAAGGATAAGATTCAGGCCTTGATCGATGTTGGAATCATCACCCCGAAGGAGCCTAAAGAGAAGAAGGTGGGCGCGAATGCTGTTTCTGTTAGCTTTGGCTCTGTCCCTCTGGCACGGTTTCAGCCAGAGCCCATATATAAAGTACAAGTGAAGACCATCAACAATGATCCTTATGGACAACGTCAGAGAGGACTTGTACAACATATAACTCCTACCAGCGAAATTCTTTGGGTCCACCCGGACTTGCTCGAAGATGAGCAACGGGCGGGATCTCGTCTAAAAAGAAATCCAAAAGTAAGGGCAAGACCTGCTGCCCCACCATAGCGATTCTTAAAAAGGATGATGAAGGTATCCCTACCTTGTCACTTTCGGAAGATGAACGAGAGGCTTTTGTCACTAGGGGTGGAAATGAATATCATTATAAATACCCCGAAACCTCTGACGTAAATGCCAAGACGTTAACCGAACTGGGGGTGGTCATAACTTCCCCGGCACCAGCTGGAAAATCTCAACAGAAACCAGCCAATAAGCAAAAAGAGAGAGCCCCAACCTCAAGAGGCTCAGAACCCGAAGCAGTCTCGATTCAATCGTCCGATTGGGAGAGATAAACCGGGAAGTTTAGACACTCCTTACCGCTTTGATGTTATGGCTCAGCTAGCTAACATCCCAGCGAGAATAACTTTATATGAGTTATTGCGTCTCTCTGAAGACACTAGAGAGGCCTTGCGAGAAGCTTTAGCCGATTCTGACGCGTTTCTCACTCAAGTCAAGCCGGCCCGCGAAGAAACAGAATCATCAATTCAGCTTTGCAATTCATCGACCAAGCAATTCCCTCACATTACTTTCACTAAGGATGACATGCAAGTAAAGAATTCAAAGCATGATAGACCTCTATACTTCACCGGATACGTTGGCTCCAGTGTTGTTAACCAGGTCCAAGTTGATCCGGATTCCGCTGTTAGCATCATACCACTCCGGTTGATGTACAATCTCAGAATCCTAACAAGCAAGCTGGCTTCCACAGGTACCGTTATATACGGATTCAATACCAGTGGATCCAGACCTTTGGGTAAAATTCGGATAAAATGTTAACTTGGAGATTTAAAGTCCGAAGTTACTTGCTACGTGATTGATGCGGAAACTTCCTATAATTTACTATTGGGTCGACCATGGATCCATGGTAATCTTATAGTTCCCTCTACTCTTCATCAGTGTCTAAAATATATAGACGCCAATAATAAAGTCAGGACGGTGGTTGCGGATAAGCAACCGTTTAAGGGATTGGAAAACTACTTTACTGATTCCCTCCTTTACGGTGCTGAATCCAATACTGAATCATCGGCTCAAGGCACAGATAGCAGGGAAGAAGCTGACACCGAAGCAGGGCTTGATTACAATGGTGGTTTTGTACTAAATGACATTGTACCTTTTGTAATCGGTCTTGACGATAGTGAATCGTCAGACGGTAGTTGTAATTGGCAACTTGCCAAAGAAGTAATAAATGACGATTTAGAGTAATCACCGTGTTTGGCTAATGCAATGCAGGGATTGTACGATAATCCCGACATACACATGCCGCTTCAGTCGTCTTGCTTTACAAAAAAGCGCTACCAGAACTCGTTTGGGACAACCTTTGTCATTCCTGCTAAAGCAGGGGGGAAAAGGACTTAGTCTTAGGCAAAGGGGAAGTATCTCCGCCATCGTACCCCTCTTCAAACGAAGATAAAAATGATAAGGGATCTGGCCTTCATTTATCCAGATATAGTCAACAAGCACGTGATTTCATAAAAAATAGGGATACAATTTCGCGCCCGAAGAAGGTCTTTGTTTTGGTCGAGGCCCACGAGTTCCTCCTCGTATGGCCTATGTACCAAAAGGAAAACCCGATAATTATTATGGCTATAAAAGAGGTCTAGGCTATGCTTCTGATGACGAATGTTGCTGGCAAGTCATTGACCACTTAGTAAACCAAGATGGGTATTCTTCCGACTCTTCTAATTGGGACTCAGATGTCAGCCTTGGAGAAGTATTCAAAGGCCTGATGTCAAATATGACCACGGTCAATCCTTCTACGATCCAAGAAGACGATCAATTGCCAACTTGGGAGGACCCATGGATTCATCATCTAAATATTCAGTATGGAGACCGATTCGAGCAAAGAGAGCCTCCTATCGAAGATAAAGTGGTCCAAGTAAATATGGGTGATGAAGCGAATCCAAAGCCCATATTCATAAGTGATAGTCTTCCACTGGATGAAAAAAGAGGAGTTAGTCTCCCTTATCAGAGAATTCATAGATGTTTTTGCATGGAATTATGAAGATATGCCAGGGCTTGATCCGAACATAGCAGCCCACCGTCTTAACATCAAATCGGATGAAAAACCTGTCAAACAACAACAACGATGGTTCCGTCCGCAAATCATGGAGGCGATTGAAGAAGAGGTCAAAAAATTAACCGATTCTGGTTTTATCCGGGAATAACAACATCCGGATTGGCTCGCAAATATTGTTTCGGTCCTCAAGAAGAATGGGAAAATAAGGATATGCATCGACTTCAGAGACTTGAATAATGCATGTCCGATAGATGATTTCCCTCTCCCTATCACAGATGTTATTATCGATAACACGTGTGGGTTTGAGAGAATGTCCTTTATGGATGGGTTTTCGGGTTACAATCAAATCAAGATGTACCCGGAGGATGAAAAACATACTGCATTCAGGACACCTCTCAGCGTTTTCTGCTATATAGTGATGCCTTTTGGGTTAAAAAACGCGGGTGCCACTTATCAACGGGCAATGTCTAAGATTTTTCAAGAACACCTCCAAAAAACTGTCGAGTGCTATGTCGATGACTTGGTAGTGAAAAGTCGTAACAAAGACGATCATATCAAAGATCTGAGGACAATGTTCAACCTCATGCGAACTCATCAATTAAAAATGAATCCCACCAAGACTTTTCTAGGAATGTCCAGCGATAAGTTTCTGCGATTTGTCATCACTACGACGGGTATCCGTATTGACCTTGATAAAGTAAAAGCAATACATGAGTTACAACCCCCGAAGAAATCTCAAGGAACTCCGAGGATTGTAGGGGCGCCTGGCCTATATACGACGGTTCATCTCAAACCTATCTGGGAAATGTCAGCCATTTTCCAAACTCACCAAAAAGGGTGTGTCCTTCGTCTGGAATGACGCCTGTCAAAAGGCATTCGAGGATATCAAAGCATATTTGGCGAATCCTCCCGTTCTTGTGGCACCGAAGTCAGGTAAACCGTTCCTAATTTATATTAAGGCGATGAACCACTCGTTAAGCGCTTTACTTGCACAAGACGATGACGACGGTCATAAACAAGCCATCTATTACTTAAGTCGAACTTTGGTGGGTGCCGAGTCTCGGTATCCAACGATAGAGAAAGAATGCATCGCCTTAGTATTCGCTATCCAAAAGATATGACATTACTTAGTAGGACAAATGGTTTACGTTATTTCTAACGTTGATCCGGTCCGAGTATTCATGACATAACCAGCCTCTATGAATTGGAGATTAGCAAAGTGGGCCCTACTCCTGTCTTAATACGATTTGCACTTCAAACAACAGAAGTCGGTCAAAGGACAGGCAATTTGCGATCTTCTAGCGGCTAACCCCATAGCGGATACAGCTGAGTTGTATGATGATTTGCCCGATGAAGCTCATGAAGTCAATACTACATGCCATCAACAAGTATGGCAGCTATATTTCGACGGAGCTTCTCGAGGGACCAATACAGCAAGCGCTCCCGGTAATTCTAGAATCTCCGCAGGAGTCGGAATTGTCCTAGTTTCTCCAGAAAAGCATGTGATACCCCGAGCTTACTCATTGATAGGGAGGTGTTATAATAATGTGGCCGAATATAACGCACTGCTTATCGGACTTAGTTTCGCTAAAGAGCTGGGGGTCGAATATCTCGAGGCTTTTGGCGATTCTCAACTAATAGTCAATCAAATCCGAGGAGAGTACGAAGTCAGGAATCAAGACTTGGTACCGTACCACAAGGCGGCCATCAAAATGGCGAACTCGTTCGAACAATTCTTCATTAAGTACATTCCACGCCTCCAGAATGCATACGCAGACGTGCTGGCAGCATTATCGGTATCTTTGGCACAACCTCCTGACTCTGAACAATCCATTACCGTCAGAACCCACCAATTTTTTGTGCCAGATCGCGCCATTGACGTTAAGGAAGCATGTACTGCTAGGATCGATCTCGAGCCCCGAGACTGGAGATTTCCTATAATTGACTTCGTTGTGCATGGTATTTTGCCGCAGGACGTAAAAGAAAGGGACTCGGTTCGAAGAAGAACTCCGAGATTCTATTACAATTCAACAACCCATACACTATATCGTCGTGCATATGATGTGTTATTACTCCGATGTCTCTCAACCAGGGAGGCAAAAGAGGTTCTCAAAGAAGCTCATGACAGAATCTGTGACGCACATCAAACTGGCCCTAAACTATGCGACAGACTAAGAAGGATGGGATATTATTGGCCAACCATGGTCAAAGACGTGGTTGACTACGCTCGACGGTGCCATGCGTGCCAAACACACGCAAATTATATACACCAACCCCCAGAACACCTTCACCCCTTGGCTACTTCATGGTCATTCGAGACTTGGGGGATGGATATTGTTGGTCCTATCTTCCCATCATCAGTTAAAGGTGATCGCTTCATCTTGGCTATTACCGACTATTTTTTGAAATGGGCTGAAGCAATCCCACTCAAAGAAGCAAAGACAAGCGATGTCATCAAATTTATCAAACATCACATCATCTATCGATATGGCGTTCTAAGATGAATTATACACGACAACGGTCCTCAATTCGTGAGCAACGTTTTCATTAAATTCTACGGAAAGTTCAGGATTGAAGACATCTCCTCTATAGTATATAATCCTACGGCAAACAGATTGGCTGAGGCTTTCAACAAGACAATCAAAAAGATTTTGTCAAAACTCACAAAAACTAACAAGCGAGACTAGGATGACAAACTCGGTGAAGCCCTTTGGGCCTATCGTACCACGGTCCGCACGCCCACCGAGGCCACTCCATATTCACTAGTGTATGGATGTGAAGCAGTTCTCCCTTTGGAAATTCAGATCCCATCCCTTCGTATCGCTCTCGCAACAGGGATGACAACAGAAGAACAACACCGGAAACGTCTCAAAGAACTTGAGATGTTAGACGAAAAGCGCTTGCGGGCTCAACAACAAATTGAGTTTTATCAAGCCAGATTTTCTCGTGCTTTCGACAAGAAAGTTAAGCAACGAAGCTTTAAGGAAGGAGACTTGGTTCTCGCCATCCGGCGTCCTATGATACACAATTCTAAGAAAAAGAATAAATTCCAACCCAAATAAGAAGGACCGTTTGTGATAGAGACAGTCTACTCAAACGGTGCTTACCGTTTAATCACTAAAGACGGTGATAAGATCATGATGCCAATAAATAGCAAGTTTCTGAAGAAGTACTACCCTTAGTACGCTCAGAACATGTTTTTAAACGGGAAGTTCCTAGAGAATACCATATATGATATTCTTAAGGATAACCCAAAATCGGTCGATTGTTTTAAATAAGGACCCGTTACCGGAACAATTCATGTCTAGTCATAGTGAACTCTTATTGTAATCTTCTAAGCACTATCTTGTTGAGATGAGATTTGAGCACTCTTTAGGATCAATCTTCCCTCACAAAAGAGTTCTCATCGTTCCTCGCTATTAAATCAGTTCATAGCGACCTAGCAAAGTTCCTTGGGCCAAGCCTGGTCAAACTTCAATTATGATTTGTATCCATACTCCCACTTTTATTCGGTCAAACCCCTTTATAGTTAGGACCACGACCAAAATCTCCTCTCGATTCCTTTCATGAACGAGAGGCCCACTTTCAAATCAATTTCCCTTTCGATAAGCGAAAGGCCTTCACTCCACTTGAACAACCAAAACTATAAAAGTTAGTGTCGTCTCGACGTCCTTTTTTTGACAGAACTGTCAAATGACTGTGGTCAAGATTAGGTTTCTTTTCGATAAACGAAAACATCTTATTCCTTTTCCTCCAGCCAAACCTATAAAAGTTAGGGCTGGAGTCTGAACTCCATCTTGATAAACAAGAAAACTTATCTTCGGATCAGATAACCAATCCTATAAAAGTTAGGGTTAACTGAATCCTCTCGATTCTCAGGGTGGAGATCTCATTCTTAGTTTCATCTTCCGGATTCTTGAAGTGGAGATCCCACTTTAAGTTTCTTCTGCAACCAAGGATAGAATATAAAATTCTTCTTCTTTGGTATCGGGTTCACTTCTCCCTTAAAAGAAGGACTGAAGATAGAATATAAAATTCATCCTCTTCAGTATCTGGTTTGTCTTTGCCCTGTAAAAAGACACTACATTTTAATAACTCCATAATCCATATCCTACACGTATGGGGAATTTTATCTCGAATCCTAAGCAGAGATAAGTCGGCGCCTAATACACGCTGCCAGTTAGTCTTTTACCAAAAGAAAATGACTAAGTCTACGTATTCAAATTCGTAGCATTAAGCCTAAAGGAGTTTATTCCTTTAGCACAACGTTACTTGTGAAACGGACCTAGATAATTCACAGGCTAGCCCGATTCAAACGGTAATCGGTAAAGGCATGTCAAATCCGTTGACGATTAAGGATTTGCCAAAAATCCTATAAGTATTATGGTTTATTATTCTAAACAGAGTGAGAAATCATAATAAGAATTAAAGTACGTTGAATTTTTGACTAATAATCTCCTGCTCTAGTTTGATTAATTCTTCAGCATAAGTACGTTCAAGCTCACGTTGCAGCTC
>BQKN01000891.1:521059-532582 GCA_022839385.1 Asparagus kiusianus | reverse complement strand
TGATGAGAGTCGATAAGTTGGAAGTGTTGCGATCGGAGCAACTTTGAGGAAGATGGAGTTTAAACTCCTTGATGGATTTAAGATTGACATTAAAAAGGTTTAGTCAAAAATGTGCAAGAGTTTTAAACTTTAGTAGCACATTTTATAAGAATTCTAGAGCTGGGGGTACCCCCTGCGTTCATATCCTTTGATAGGACTGCGTATTTTTGGAAGGACGCAACTCTAAACTGCTGCGTTCGGGTTGAACGCAACTCCAGATTACTGCGTTCGGGTTGAACGCAACTCCAGATTGCTGCGTTCGGGTTTGGTTTGTTTTTGAACGCGGGGTCTTGTCCTGCGTCTTGTCAGAAGCCCAAGCGGCTATAATGATGACGAAGAGACCATATTAGGACGGGAGTCTTGGAACTCTGCCCCTTCATTATTAATTCTTTATAAATAGGGCTGATTGGTCACGTCAAGGGCCTTAACGTTTAAACTCCCTTCTTGAACTCAGAAACGAGTTTCTTCTCGTTAATTCCTCTAAGATTCGACTTCGTTCTCTAGCCATGGCTCCCAAGAGATCTCACGAGCAGATGGCGAACATTGTCCCGCCGTCTAAGGGTGCTTCTAGGTCCGCCTCAGGACCGTTGTCAACGCCTCCAGCGTCTGGTCATCGAGGTAATCCTCGTTTTCTTCTTCATGTTTAAGCATTCCCTTTTTTTGACCAGTGCTCTTGAAATTCCCTGACTGGGCTTTGGTTGATGACGACGAACAAAGTTCGTCTCTTTGATCTTGCAAAGAATTTGTATGTTTCTTGATGAAAACTGTTCATCTTCTTGATTTTAGACCTTGAAAGAAGTTCTTGTGTCCATTGTTGTGAAGAAGAACAGAATCCTCATTGTGGATCACACGGGGGAAATTCTGTGTTTGTGATAAGAATTGTTTTGATCTTGAACGTAAAACAGAACTTTTTGTGTTTGATGATAAGATAAAAAGTCGATCCTTTAATCAAGAAAGAGTCCAACGCAAGCCTAAATTCCTTGCGTTCAAACTGATTTTGACGTAGGTCTGAACTGCTGCGTTCTGAGATTCTGACGCAAGTTTAGTCTCTTGCATTTAAATTCAGTTGCTTGGGGACTTACTGAATTTATGCTGGCTTTGTTGACAGGTGGGGCTCGTGCTGCTGAGCCTATTATTGTCTCTGATGATGAGGAGGAAAGATTGCCCCAGGAAGACGCTCCTCTCATTCCACCCATCTCCGTGATCTTCCCTCGTGAGAACTTCGAGCGGGTGAATGATGATATTGTTCGTCTGTCGCCTAATAGCGCTCTTTTCCTCTCTAGACGTTTAGAAAATATGGTAAGGCAAGCTTTCTGCACCGTGATGCACGGGTGGGCTCTTTCCTTGAATTTCAAGCGCCTATCATAGAAGGATTAAATGCTCTTGCGGAGATCAACCCTGTTTATGCCAAGCGTTTTGGCGAGACGATACGCCGATACTCGGGGGCTGCTCGTTATCTAGAGGAGTTGCAGCACACAGACTTGGAGTATAAAGTTCGAGATGCCATCAGAGGGGCTAGGTTGGAGGCGGCAATTGTTGATAGGGTCCGAGCTTTGAACATTTCTGAGAAGAAGGCTCGTATTAGGGACTTGCAGAAACAACGTCGCCAAGCCAGGATCAAGCTGAATGCAGGGGATATAACTCAGGAAGAGTTCATCCTTGGAGACGCTACTTTAGCATCCGAAGTTCAAACTGAGAAGGAGGCTCTTGAAGTGCTGAAACAGGAGGCCTCTGCTGCTGCTGCAGTCTCTGATACTGAGTTTGAGAAGAGAGTTAGAGAAGAGGTGCTGGCGAAGCATGAAAAATCTATATCGGATACAGAAGCTCATCTCATGAGCTTCTCTCTACTTTAAACTCCAGCTGCCCCTATCTTTTTGTGTTTTGATTTTGTAATAACTCTTCAAACACTTAATATCTGCATGATATGAACTGTTAGCTTTTCCTTACATCTTCTGTGTTTGTCTGAGATGTTATAGTCTTCATTGTGATGTTGAAATCTTTTGAGAATTATTCCCTTGCGCTTGAATGACTTGAACGCAAGCCTATTTGCATCTCACCAGGCAACTTCAGGACTTAGGTTGTAGTTGTTTAGTCTTGATGATAGACTTAATGCATTCCAGGTTGTAGAGCATTTTCTGGAAGTTGAAATTATCATGTTGTGCGTTCGTTGGTGAGAACGCAGTTGTAGACTTGTTCTGAACGCAGCCGTAAGACTTGCGTTCAGGTGGGCTGAACACAGCTGCGACGGTATTTGAAACGCAGCCGTAGACTCGTTCTGAACGCAGTGGTATTTGAAACGCAGTCATAAACTTGTTCTGAACGCAGTTGTATTTGAAACGCAGCTGTAGACTTATTCTGAACGCAGCTGTAGGACTTGCGTTCAAGGGGGTTGAACGCAATAAAAATTAGGACTTTTTCACCAAACAGACTATGCTGATAGCTATCTGGAAAAAATTAGAAAATTCCTTTATTATAATGATCTTTAAATCGTCAGAGGTGTAATGTTAACTTGACGGCATACAAAGTAGGAGAACAATTTATTAATAATCAACCCCCAGTTAGACTTAAGAGCCTTGCAGATTAAGGGTAATACTTCTTGAGGAATTTCCCATTAATTGGCATCATAAGTCTATCGCCTTTCTTATTAATGAGACGGTAGGCTCCGTTGGAGTAGACTGTCTCTATCACAAAAGGTCCCTCCCATTTAGGATTGAATTTCCCTTTGGTTTTGTGAGTCATCACCATAGGTCGTCGATTAGCCAAAACTAGATCGCCTTTCCTGAAGACCCGTTCTTTAACCTTTTTGTTGTAGGCTTTAGAAATACGGGCTTGATATAATTCAATCTGCTGTTGAGCCTGAAGTCGCTTGTCATCTAGGGCTTCAAGTTCTTGCAAACGTCGCTGATGTTTTTCTTCATCTGTAAGTCCTGTTGTAATCGCGACTCTCAGAGAAGGGATCTGAATCTCGAGTGGTAGTACTGCTTCAAACCGTATACTAGAGAGAACGGCGTAGCTCTGGTAGAGGTCCTCACTGTTGTTCGGTATGCCCATAAGCACTCACCGAGTCTTTCGTCCCAATCGCGTCGGCTTTTAGAAACGAATTTCTTAAGAAGCTTCACGATGGTTTTGTTGAAGGCTTCCGCAAGACCATTCGCTGGTGGATAATATGCCGTAGATGCTACACTTTGGATCCTGAATTTATCACAAAATCTCTGGAATCCGAAGCTGACAAATTGTGTCCCGTTGTCGTGCACTATTCGTCTCGGAACTCCAAAACGGTAGACGACACGATGTTTGATGAACTTAATCACATTTGAAGTCTTGACTTCTTTTAGCGGGATTGCTTCCGCCTATTTGGAGAAATAATCGGTCACGGCCAAAATGAACCGATGTCCCTTAGAAGTCGGAGGAGAAATCGGACCGACGATATCCATACCCCATGCCTCAAATGGCCAGGATGCAGATGTAGGGTGTAAATTTCCCGGTGCTTGGTGGATAAAATCACCATGAATCTGGCATTCATGACAACGTTTAGCATGGTCTGCCGCATCTGAAAACATTTTTGGCCAGTAATACCCGATTCTTCGGAGACGATCGCCCAGTTTGGCTCCTGGCTGATGAGCTCCGCACATTCCTTCATGAGCTTCCTTTAGGGCCTCTTTTGCTTCTTTTCGAGAGAGGCACCTAAGCAAAACTCCGTCATGCGATTTACGATACAGGGTTTGTGAAATTGCGTCATAATAGAATTGGAGAGCCTTTCGCTTGATAGTGGCCGCTTCCTTGGGATCCTCAGGTAAGATTCCATATATGGCATAGTCGATGTACGGAAATCGCCAATCCCTGGCTTCTAATTCCATTGAGGTCGCACAGACTTCTTCTGTCGTTGCCTTATCTGAGTTTTCCTCTTTAGGAATTTTGGAGCGGTATAATTCATGCCCTGTGACTGGGATTGTTGTCTCAGCCCCTGGCGGTAATGCCAAAGAAGTCGCCAATGAGGCTAAAGCGTCCGCGTAAGCGTTCTGAGCTCGTGGAATGTAGTCAATAAAGAATCCTTCAAATTTCTTAGCTTGCTTCAGCACTGCGAAGTAGTACGGGATTAAGTCCTCATGACGCACTTCGTACTCCCCTCGAACTTGATTCACGATGAGTTGAGAGTCACCGTAAGCCTCGAGATGTCGAATGTTAAGTTCTTCGGCCAATTGCATTCCTAGCAACAGAGCATTATATTCCGCCACATTGTTGGTGCAAGGCTCGATTAGGGAAAATCCTCTGGGGATCACGTGACCACTTGGAGATATGAACACCATCCCAACTCCCGCAGTAATTGCTCCATGAGGATTTGCTCTAGATGCACCGTCGAAGAATAGTTTCCAAATTTGCGTAGATTCTCGGGTAACACAAGCTTCGGCGATTTCATCAGGCAACCCTTCATACAATTTGGATGTCCCTGTCACCGGGTGATCAGCTAAAAAGTCTGCCAACGCTTGACCTTTGACCGCTTTTTGAGGCATGAATTGCATGTCGTATTGCGATAAGAGAATAGCCCATTTTGCTAGTCGGCAGTTTAAAGATGATGGCTTAGTCATTAGGACTCTCAAGGGATTCACCTTGGAGATGACGTGAATTGTCTGTCCAACAAGGTAATGTCGCATCTTTTGAATCGCGAATACCAAAGCGAGACATTCTTTTTCAACTGGATTGTATCGGTGTTCAGCTCCCATCATAGTCCTGCTTAGGTAATAGATGGCTTGCTCTTGACCTTGATCATTGTTCTGGGCTAACAAGGCTCCCAGAGAGTGTTCCATGGCTCTCACATATAGCAGGAATGGCTTGCCTGATATTGGAGCTACAAGAACTGGCGGTTGAGTAAGATATCTCTTAATCTCTTCGAATGCCTTTTGACATTCTTCATCCCAAACAAAGGATACTCCTTTCTTCATGAGTTTAGAGAAAGGCTGGCATCGCCCTGAAAAGATTAGATATGAATCTCCGTATGTAGGCTAACCTCCCTTGTAGACCTCGGAGTTCTTTGAGACTCTTTGGCGATGGCATGTCTTGGATGGCGCGGATCTTCTCTGGATCAAGAGAAATTCCCTTAGACGTGACAATAAATCCCAGGAATTTTCCACTTGAGACCCCAAGGAAAGATTTTGTCGGGTTCATCTTCAGTTGATGTGTTCGCATGATATCGAACATGGTCTTCAAATCCGTAAGATGATCACCTTTACATTAGCTCTTCACAGCTATATCATCAACGTAGCACTCTATCTTCTTACGCAGATGTTTGTGGAAGATAGAGTTCATTGCACGTTGATAAGTTGCGCCTGCATTTTTCAAGCCGAAGGGCATCACTGTGTAGCAATACACCCCCAGTGGTGTTCTGAACGCAGTATGTCTCTCGTCGTCTGGGTGCATCTTGATTTGATTATACCCAGAGAATCCATCCATAAAGGATATTCTTTCATATCCGCAGGTGTTATCGATCATAACATCCGTGATAGGAAGCGGGAACTCGTCTTTTGGACAAGCTGCGTTAAGGTCGCGAAAATCGATGCATATACGGACTTTACCGTTTTTCTTAGGGACCGGAACAATGTTGGCTACCCAGTCCGGGTGTTGTTCTTCCCTCACAAAGCCTGAGTCTATGAGCTTCTTCACTTCGGACTCAATTGCTTCCATGATCTCAGGACGAAACCGACGTTGTTGTTGTTTAACGGGTTTGGCGTCCGGATCAATGTTAAGACGATGCATGGCCACTTTTGGGTCGAGACCCGGCATATCCTCATAATTCCAGGCGAAGACATCTATATATTCTCGGATGAGAGATATAAGGTCCTTTTTTCGGATGATGATAAATCTTCTGCTATAAATATAGGCTTAGGGTCAGATTCATCCCCCATGTTGACCTGGATTACTTTATCTTCGGTGGGCGGTTCGCGTTGTTCAAAACGCATATCCCACAAGATGTTAAGACGTTTGATCCAAGGGTCGTCAGCCGACTCGATTAACCCTTCATCTCCCTCTGCGTCTTCATCTGGGTGACTAGTTGATACCATGTTCACAGCCAAGCCTTTAAAGAAAGGTCCGACGCTGACGTCAGATTCACAGGAGGATGTTCCAGATGAATAATTTTGCCGCAGGTAATTACTGATTTCATCTTCTGAGGTGGGAGGCGTTGTGACATAGCCTAAGCCTCTTCTGGTCTTTTGATAATAATCCGGCGGTTTTCCTTCGGGAGTGAGAGACATTCGAATTGGTGTTCGTCTTCCTTTCCCAAAGTTTAAACCTTGTTTTTCGTTAAAGTTGTACCCCATTTGTTTCATTAATTGGACAGAATTAGGTTCGTGATAATGGAATTGAGGCACTCCATCATCCTCTTCAGAACTTCCCCGTTTGAGTGGTTCGGGTTTAACTTTACCGAAATGAATCGGCTTCTGCCTTTTCCTTCTAGGCGGAACTTCGAAGAAAGCCTTTTGTGCATTTTCGACTTCTTCGTCTGAAGCGAAGGGTGGATTAGCTGGCAATGTGAGAGATGTTTCCGCACAAAACGCGCGCCATGGATTGGTACCTGTTTTAAAAGAATCACCAGACAAGTACGCCAAAATAAAATCTTCATTAATGCACCACTCGCCCTCACTCGGTACATTATTATTGTCCTTGACTGAACCCATTACATCAAAGTTCAATTCCAATGGACAATCTCCCTCGGGGTCTGGCTCGACGTCCGTTTCGTTGCCGCTGTCAACATCTTCTTTCCCTTGCGATTCCGAATAGAAGACTGAATCTGTATGGAAATCTTCTACTCCCCTGAAAGGATATTTTTCCGCAATCAGGGTTCGAACTTTGTCTTCATCGTTGACATACTTCATAACTTGATGTAGAGTAGATGGGACAATGCGGTTAGCATGTATCCACGGGCGCCCTAGTAAGAGATTATAAGATGTGTCCGCATCGATGATGTAACAAGTCACTTCTGACTTGAGGTCTCCAATCTGACATCTAAGCTTAATCTTCCCCAGAGGTCGAGTGCTATTAGCATTGAACCCGAAAATGGTAGTTTGAGTAGCATTCAGCCGATGCATGGGAATCCCTAGAACTTGCATCACTCTGTATGGCATGATGCTGAGTGCTGAGCCTGGGTCGACTTGAACGCGGCTGATCTCTGATGACCCAATGTATCCTGTGTAATACAAGGGCCTATCATGCTTGTGCTGGACCTACATATCTTCCTGAGTGAAAGATATGCATGGTAGACTTCTTGTTGCTTGCAGACATTGCCGGCACGACTGGTCTTCGGACGCTTCAGGTATCGGAGTAACTTGAGTGATAAAGCTCTCCGTGTTCTTCAGAGCCTCAATTAGAGCTTCTTTGGTGGTTTTAGACAACCTCAATAGCTCATACAAAGTAATCCTGGCGGGTATGTTGGCCAGCTGAGCCATGACATTGAATTGAAAAGGCTCGCTTGACCCCCCCATGCTCCTGGTGAAGATTTCTGTTGAAACGGAGTTCCTTCTGTTTTCCTTTATCTACGGACTTCTTTGGTGCAGAACCCCCGGTGTCTTGGGGCTGTTCTTCAGTTTCTTGAGGATTTTAGTTGTAGTCCCTCAAGTAAGTCTTTCCCGACCGAGTGCCAGCGTTGTCTCCTGGGTATGTTGTTAGGACAATTCTCTCTTCCTCTGAGTCGGTGAGAGGTTTGAGATGGTCATCATTCTCAGTCATGGAAGGGCTAATCATGTTGGATGATTTAGCCTTGTATCTTTTCTTCTTGGACGAGGTATTCGTCCACTGTTGACTTTTAATCAAGTCGGGATGGACCCACATGATCTCTCCTTTTGGGGTAGAGAGAGGTATCAACCCCCTGCCTTTCTGATTATGCATGTCGGTATTCTTCAAGTGCATTTCCCCTTTGGGAATGGGGATTACACCATTCGCGGTTGTCACTGGAGGGAAGTCGCCAAACTGGACTGCTATAATGTTGGTAGATACAGTCTTTTGTTCGGGCTTCAAGGTGAGTACATTTGCGTTTACCAGATTTTGCAAGATGTCCTTGAACACATAACATTTCCTGGTAGGATGTCCCAAGAACCTATGATAGCGACAGTAGTTGGGGTCGTCTACCTTCCCTGCTTCGTCTGGCTTCCTGATTTCAGGGAGTTGCAATTTGTTGTTCTTTCGAAGGAGCTGAAACAGGGTGTCCACATGCTCTTCCTTGAATGAATACTGCTTGGGCGCCCTTTGTTGATTCGGGGCCTTGCCTTGCTTAGTGGGCGGTGGCACTTGCGTGTAATCAGCTGCTAGAGTCTCCTTTCCCTTAGACCGCTGGGTATTGTTCTGATTGCGTTGTTGCTGCGGCTTGGGTTGTGGCTCTTCTTCAGCTTTAACTCGAGCGACAATCTCTTCGGCTTGTTCCCCTTGCGACACCAGTTGTCTCCAGGAGCGACACTCTGCTACCCCCATCTGGGCAAGGAGCTGAGTCTGCAGATTGTGCCTGCAAGTTTCAACCAGAGTTGATTGAGTCATACCTGAGGGGCATCGTAATGCCATGCTGCGGAACCTCTCCACATAGGCTTTGATGGACTCTCCTTTCCTCTGTTTGGTGGCGAGAAGAGTCGGAACGGAAACCTCCGTGTCATCTTCAAAGAACCTCGCTAAGAAAAGCCTTTCCAAGTCTATCCATTTCTGAATAGAACCGGCAGGCAACTTCATAAACCATTCGAAGGCTACACCCTTGAGGGTACCGATGAATAGTCGAGTCAAGATGGTATCGTTTGCCACCACATCTCCAGTCTGGGACTTAAAGTAGTAAATGTGCTGATTTGGTGATCCGGTGCCGTCAAACCGTTGTAAGGTTGGGGCCTTGAACTTTGGTGGATATGGAGCTGTATCCCACTCTGCAGGATAAGGCCGTATCACCCCTTCTTCGCGAAGCTCGCTTCTGTTGGCCATTGCGTTGAGGCGGGCTTCTAGCTCATCTACTTTGGTGGACTGAGGGTGCAAGTCTCTTTCTGTGTCCTTCTCATTTTCAGAGGAGGATTCCAGGTTGTGAGTTTCGCGATCAGAATGTTCGGTCACTTTTTGTTTTCCCTTCGATGTTGTTCTTCGGGAAGATTCAGGTTTGTGGCCTTTTTCAGCGAGAAGCTGAGCCAACATATCCTTTAATTGGAGAAGTGTCTCTTGCTGTGCATGAAGCATAACATGGTGTTCATTAACTGTTTTAGCTAAATCTTCGGGGTTGTTAGTCATGTAAGCAGAGACTTCTCGCATTCCAACAGAACTCGAGGATTGGGATTCGACGATTGCCGAATGTTCATCATCAGAAGTAGTCCCTTTGGCCAATTTTTGGTAGTCGACCGGGTGGATTGCTCCTGTCCGTGTCCGGGTATGTCGATACACTCCTTCAAACTCGTCGCAGATTTCTCGAACGGTCGGGGAATGGCTTCTTTCAGACTCGTCAGGGCTAGGATGACGGGCTTTCCCTCTGCCGGTCATGTTGATGGTGACCTGAGGATATTCGGTTTCAGGAACTCTCTTCTTTTGACGTCGTCATCTTTTGGTGGGTCTTGCGGCGTTGGACAGCCTATCGAATACCGACCTGCGAGGCTCAGGTATACAACATTGGCATTCGGAAAGGACTGTTGAAATGATCTTCTCACAATGACATGAGTGAGCTGGTTGTTGTGTTGGGTTTCTTCTAGACAGTAATTCTCGCAAATCAGAAATTCGAGAATTATCTGACGGGGATACAACCCCCTGTCCTTGATTAGGTGAGACTGGTTCTTGTTGCACATGAATCTTCAACCCATGTTGTCCCTCTCGGACCACATTGCGTCCTGGAGTTGAAACGCAAGAGCGTTGCGGTTTGGGAACATCAGGCTTGAACCTGCGTTTAGAAACAGACCTCTTGGGGTCTTGTTTTATCTGAACGCACTCATCAGGTGCGTTCTTATCAGTACCGCATTTTGGAGGGACAACGCACCACTGAGGGTCGCGTTTAAGTTGTATCACTCGCGGCTCGTAATTGGGCTCATTGCCGCGAAGCATGCGTTCTGGAATAGGAACGCACTTCTTGGGTGTGGTTTCGCAATCTTTGCGTTGGACCTGGGATCGGTTTTCTCGAGGATGCGCTCGTCGGATGGATCTCCTCCGTCTTCGAGCTGCGTTCTTCTTGGCTTGCTTCAGGATCTTAGCCGCGTCATTGTTGACAGTGGTTAAATCTTCTTGTACCAGAGGCCTTTTGCTACCCACTACACATTTTGACACGGGTATAGGATCTTCAACCTGCAGAGCGAGTTTGAGGCTTTGGCCGAAGGAGAGGGCTTTCTTCGGCTTCTCTGCAGCGAGCTGGATCTCTGTAGAGGCTTTCTGGGTGTTGCGCCTGACTTTGGAGCTCAACGATCCCGAGGAAAGAGCTTCCTCATATTTGGCTTGATCAAATTCAACTATAAGGGTCTCCACGGTCGTTCCAGCGAGGTGAGCATCAGATTGCACCACCACTTCTTCGTCAGTGAAGCTAGTCCCCAGCAGAGTCGCCATCTTTTGTTTGTCGGAAAATTTGTAACAAGAAGGAAATAAAAGAATTGTATTTGATTTTATTCTCTCTAACTGCTTAGAAAAAGAATGATTACAACTCTCTATATTCTCAATTACAATTTGAATTCCGGGGTACAAAAGAGAAGAAAATAAATTTGATTTTCTCCTTTGTTTAAAACTGGGTTCTTCACGGTGGCGATGAGATGCTTCCTTCGAATGCTCGCGTCAAATTTGCTTCTCGTTGACGATCTGAATACTTCAACTTGCTGGAACAACTGACTTTTTATAGCTGATGACTCTTGCCGAGTATTGTAACTCAGAACGAGTAACAAACTCTGAAAACAAGAGTTGTTTGAACCGAAAATGATTCGGTTAATTAGCCAAACATGTAATATCTGGATTCTTCCTTGGATGTTGATTCCCCAGACTGTATAAAGAGTTAATTCTCTTTCTCACAGAAAATCCAATCTAAGCCTCCCAAGATCTGATTATCCAAAATCCGATCCCTAACTCTGTTGAGTTTGTTGATATTTATAGGGGGATCAGGGGTGTAACCGCCCCCATAATCCGTGCCTAAGTGGGGGATTAGTTACCCCATTAATCGGGTGTAACAACCCACGTAAACCATTCCCCAAATCATGGGTTGAGAATAGCTTCAAAGTTGTTATGATCGTGTTTGAATAAGTCAGACGAGCTGCGTTGTACGGCGATGAGCTGCGTTCGGCAGTGGTTGATGAGCTGCGTTGAGCAGCGATGAGCTGCGCTCGGCAGCTGTTGATGAGCTGCGTTGAGCAGCGATGAGCTGCGTTCGGCAGCTGTTGATGAGCTGCGTTCGGCAGCGGTTGATGAGCTGCGTTCGGTAGCGGTTGATGAGCTGCGTTCGAGCTGCGATGATCTGCGTTGAGCAGCGATGAGCTGCGTTGAGCAGCGATGAGCTGCGTTCGGCAGCGGTTG
>BQKN01000891.1:497857-521049 GCA_022839385.1 Asparagus kiusianus | reverse complement strand
GTTCGAGCTGCGATGAGCTGCGTTGAGCAGCGATGAGCTGCGTTCGGTAGCGGTTGATGAGCTGCGTTCGAGCTGTGCATGTCTCCTTTGTCTTTATATATGGATGACACCAATGACCAATCAGAAAGGTCCTATTCAGGTCGTTTGTGATAATTGAGATGTCCCAATAACGCTCTATCAACTGCAGGTCACAATCTTCACTAAGATATCTTGATCGTGAGCTTCTCAGCATGCTGAAGATTTGCTTATGGCCCTCTAGATCTTCCCGCTTTTCTAAAATCATTACACTGCTCATCAGCATCTCTGATAGTTGCTAATGTGATTTCAGCCATGTTGTTGTCTTGAAGATCGTCTGATTGTAATTTCCATTGATCTACCTGGAATGACTTTCTGAAAGTCGTCATATTGTAACCTTCAGCATTAGTGTTTGATGGGGAACCAGCTATCTTATTATAAATTTTAGACAGCCTACACGGAGGCTTTTGAGAAACTCAGAAAGGTGTTGGGAGTTTGTGATTTGAACAGTATAAGCTGAGTGCTTGAACTCACTAGCTTAAGGGAGGGATTGTTGGAAGACTTAGTCTTGGTTGTTGCTGTTTGTTGATTGAAAGTAGGAGTCTTGGTTATTTAGAGTCGCAGTCAAATAATGATGCTACAAGTTAGGATGTAGTTGTTAGCTTTGAATTTTTCAATTTCTGTTGTTTTACCACTATGTTAGTGTGCTGCAATTTCTCTCTCTGTTAGGTTGTAAAGCTATAAAGCCAGAAGTTTGCATTCAATAAATGATTGTAATATTCAAGCAATATTTGTTTTGAGATACCTAGCTTGATACCAATTCTCAACACCATGAACTATTTCACAAATGAGTTATAGTAAGTTTATAAAAAAAACCCGAATGAAATGATCAAATTATTTGCATTGAAAACATACCGAATTAGTATCAACAACAAAGTTAATAATAATTATACAATCATCAAGTATAATATAAGGATTTGGATCAATAAAAGTAGCGAAGAGGTCGCTACCAATTATAATAGTTAATTTGTCTAGTAAATAGCTATAATTCATTCTAATTCTCACTCATTATACCTTCATGAATCGCACTTATTCCTGATTTATACTTAAAAGACAAATTATAATCATCCCATCCGCTAAACAAATTAATAATTGCATAAAAAAATCCTGATAGTATTTGAATCTATAAAATCACAAGGGATTAGGATCCTCTTTAATTAGATGATAATTAAAACTATCTGATTATCGTATCCTTATCCTCTGACAAAAGTTGTAATGAACCCCTTAGGAATTCTACTATTTTTTATTTTGGGGAATCTAAAATTTTCGCTATCACAATCACAGTTTTTAACAATAGTAAATTTTAAAAAAATATTGAAAAATCTACGTAGCTTAATCAAGATTACCTCGTTATTGAAGAGGAATGGGATCCACATTCATAAAGACTCGCCCTCGTGGCTACATAATTCCAACGGAGGTCCTTTTCTTTATACACGGTCAAACGCAGGATAACGCCCAGTTGTTTATCTCTTAAAAGGCCGCAATGTGCAATAAGGCCTATGTTTAGACTTCTCGTAAGCCCATCTCATTGCTGCTACTGTTATGGGCTAAACTTTCCCGAATCCGAACCCGCTAGGGTTCAGTTTCGCTTTCCTCCCATGCTCGAGTTCCAACTCTAAAACCCTAATTTTTCTTCACTCGTTCCCCTTCTACTCACCGGCGCTATGCTCACCGCTCTCCAGTTAAAGCGCGTCACGGCGCTGAACCGGATCTCAGGCCGATCACTCTCTCTCTATCTAACCGCCGGGACATCGAACTCCTACTCTTCTCAATCTCACGCCCAAAATCCAAGGCTCCTGAAACAAGGTACGGAAAAATTAGGGTTTCTGTGATACATTTTACGATTTTGTAGTATGCAGCTTATATGTTTGATTGTATGCCTCTTTGATCGTTGTAGGAAGCAATGTTCATGCGATCTTGGGATATTCGAGTGTTGGCGCCCAGCATTTTGGCAATCAAGGGATTGGTTCGATGATGGCGAGGGCTTATTTCTCTTCGGAATCGGCGAAAGAGTCTACTAAACCTACAGGTTCTTTGATTCTTTTGTTATCATTTTGTTTAAATTTGGTAATTAAGGCGGTTTTAGCTCTGAAGACATTTAAAATTTATTTCCTTCTTTGATGAAGCACAGTACGAGAACAGTTCATAATTATTATTACTTTGGTAATTAGGGCTTATTTCTTTGATTCTTTGGGGGGGGGATATATCAATCAGGCACTTTAATTTTATCATAATTATTATTACTATGATACCATCGGGGTACTTCACAGCGAACTGCATCATTTGAAGTTTTGAAAACTTGATTATACCACTATATGTTATAGTGTTAGGCACCAAATATCGGTTGCATTAAGGTACCTCTCAAATATACGCTTCACAAACATATGCGAAAAAGTGTAACTTGTTATCACAACATCGTAGATGACTTGTTTACAATGTTAACCTAAAATTCACATGAAGGGACCCTGGAGAATGGAGATCATTCACTTAGTCACAATTTGATCTCCATGTTCTAGATTATTTATTTTATGAAAGACAAATCATATGATTTGATTTCCTTTTACTCATTGATCAACATGTTTCATTTTTATTTTTTGTTGAAATTTCTTTTGCTTAAAACCCATATCCATGGGGTGGATTCTTTTTTTGTTATTGTTATTGTTATTGATATTTTAAGGCGTAGATATATAAGTAATAAGTTATCAATCACATCAATGCAATTAGGTCTCTTTCTCTGTAAATCATTATGTCTATCTATACTTTTGAATATAGTGTATAAAAATTGTTTCTAGGGTGACTTTGTAGACAATTAGCTAAGTAGACAACCTAAAATCTAATGGCGGGCTATGTACATGAATATTTTTTACTGATTTTGATCATCTTCATATTTAGAAGACTAAAATCGTATACATATAAACCTGTCTTTTGGTATGTCCTAAGTCCTAACTATGCTTTACGTGGTTATGAAATGATTCTTTTAAATAATAGGATCATTTGGATACTTCTGAGCCTTTTACTCTCTCAATAATCTATGTTTTCTTAATTAAACTCATGACTGCATACTTTAATAATCATACCTTGTCAAGCATGGCAAAGGAACATAGAGTTGCAAGTTGTGGCTTGACCTAAGCTTGACTCATATTCCTAGCAACCTATGTTGCATAGATACGGGTACGGGTACGAGTACGGGTACGGGTACGGGTACGGGACACGGTCTTTTCTAGTCTTTTGTAGTAAGTTTGAAATGATTTTTACAACTTGATAATTTATCATTTATCTACAATTGGGTTTTGTATGATTGTTTATAATGAATCTCAAGGTTTTATTTGAAGAATCTCAAGCTTGTACCCTGTTCTGTCCTAATTATTTACATAGGATACAGGAACTTAAGTGCTACAGGAGAGGGTTTCCTCTTAACAATGTGATTGGTGCATAGAAAAGAGAAAAGATCAATCTGATATTTTGAGGGGGGCTCCGGTAATAGGTTAGGGTTTGATTTTGTTTCTGTGTTACAATTTTCTCAAGGAGATTACTCCTCTTTTTATAGGAGCCAAAACCCATTATCTCCACCCCCATAACCGCTCCTGAGAAAATATCTCAACAAACCCATTTTTACGTTCTCCACGATTCTCTCTACTATGAAACCGTGGTTGATTTGGTCATCCATGACCGAGTCAAGCTAACATCTCCCACTTGACCAAATCAACTAAGTGATATGCCTCACACTATCCGTGAGATCAGATGTTTTTCTTATAATTACTCCTACTATTCATAGAGAGCAATTCTTATTTCATTATTCATGAAATTTTACTCAGACTTATTTATTCCTAAGTCTCATCAAACTTACATGTTTGATAAAAGATTTTTGTCAAAGTATCAGCAATCATATCTGTAGTAAGGATGTAAGTCACTTTGACTTCTCCTTTTTCTATAATATCTCGAATATAATGATACTAGATCTCAATATGTTTTTCTTTGGAGCTATTCACACCACTATTGATTAAGCTAATTGCTACTTGATTATCACAATAAATATCAATATGTCCTAACAAATTGAGATCAAGATCAATCAAAAATTGTCTTATCCTGACAACATGTGTAGTCATACTACAAGCTATATATTCAGCTTCTTACGTATATCTAGCAACACACCCTTGTTTCTTGCTACTCCAAGAAACACCTTCAAAGATGAATAAGTGTTACGAAGTGGATTTTCTATCATCTTTATCACCTCTGAAATCAGCATCGGAATAACCGAGGAGTTCAAGTGAATCAGCTTGATAAACTAATCTATGAGTCAATGTACCTCTGATATACTTCATAATCCTTTTAACAGCTTCCCAATGTGCTGGTCCTGGATTACTTTGATATTGACTGGCTAGACTCACAGCATAAGTTATATCAAGTTTGGTGTACAACATTGCATACATCAAGCTTTCAATTGTTTGAGCATAAAGAACATCTAATGGCTTTTGCCCATCTCCAGGGTTTTGCTCTTTACATAATCTCTTTCCTATAAACAACGGAGTTGATGCCGGATTGGAATTCTCCATTCCAAACCTTTCAAGAACTGATCTTAAATATTTTTCTTGGTTTAAACTTAGCATTCTAGACTTTCTATCTCGAATTATTTGAATTCTAAGAATATATGATGCATCTCCTATGTCTTTCATCTTAAACTTTCCGCTGAGATCTGTCTTGATTTTATTTAACATTTCTGTCATTTTTAGCGAGCAATATATCATCCGCATATAATGATAATATAGTAAATTTGCTCCCGTTTTTTAAGAAATACACAATTATCTAATTTGTTTTGAATAAAACCAAGTTTGGTAACTGCATCATGAAATTTGAGATACTATTGTCTAGAAGATTGTTTTAAATCATATAGAGATTTCATTAATTTGTAAACTTTATGTTCCTGTCGTTTCACTTGAAAACTTTCAGGTTGTTGCATATATATCGTTTCCTTCAACTCTCTGTTAAGCAGTGTTTTCAAAGGCGCACGCCTCATTGCGCCTCATGCGCCTTACGATGCGGGGCGGTGGTGAAGCGCCCCACTTCTGATGCAGCAGCACCTTTTGCACCTCGCGTACATCCTTACTTTGTGTAGGGTGCATGTAGTACATATCCTTATATAGTTTTGTTTGTTAACATTTCAATCGAGTCTTTATACTTGATATTCCATATCCCAAAAAGCAAAATAAATTCATTAGGCCTTTTTAGTAGCCTTCAATTGAGAATCATTACTAATCCTTTACTTGAATATTAGTCTTGATTTAACATTTGATATGAAAATTTATGAATTTTGCTACTATGTTGGGTGTTAGCATTAGAAATTAAGGTATTATATTGTGATTTTATAGTAAGATATTATTTATCATGACATTTTTCATGTGAGTTCTAAAAACATGTTCTTTCGCGTTTGATTATATATTTTGAAACATTATGTGGGCGGTGCGTGCCTTGCATCGCTTGGGCGCGCGCATCGAGTTGCGCCTTGCACATGTACACGTAAAGATGCTTTGTGCTCCGCATTGCGCCTCGCGCATTGATAACACTGCTGTTAAGGAATGTAGTTTTAACATCCATTTAGAATAATTCCAAATCAAGATATGCAACAATAGCCAAAATAATTCTAATGGATGTAAATTTAGCTACATGAGAATACGTCTCCTGAAAATCTCTTCCTGCCTTTTGGTTATAACCCTTGGTAACTAACCGTGCTTTGAATTTATCAATAGATCCATCAAGACGATATTTCTTTTTGAGCACCCATTTGCATTCTATGACTTTTTTTATTTTCTTGTAGATCACATAACTCCCATACCTTATTCTTTTCTATAGAATCAAGTTCTTCTCTCATAGATTCTAGCCATAAAGCTGATTCATGCGATTTTATCGCATTAGAAAAGATTAAAGGATCTTGTTCTTCTATATTTGTATCTACCGAGAAACAGGATGACTCACATGAATAAATAGTAATCATTCATCCATGAAGGTTGTGTTCTTGGCATTTTGTTGCCTACAATCGGTTGATGATGTACATTATTTTTTATAGATATTTCATCATTATCAAGGTTAGGTTCATTCACAATATCAGGGTCACTAGTGAGAACAACACTATAATAATCATCATCAATTACAGTTAGAGGTTCTGTTTCCTCTCAAACTTATTCCTCTTCCTCTAGATTCTCTAGAAATATAGCATCTCTATTTTCAATGACTCCCTTTTCTTTATTGTAGAACTTATAACATTTTGATTTTTCTGAATACCCTTTGAATCTACACTTTATTGTTTTAAAATCCAACTTATCTCTAAGTTATGGAATGAGAACACGAGCTATAGATTCCCACTTCCTGAGATGACTCAAATTAGGTTTACTCCCATTCCATAATTCGTAAGGTGTAGATGCAACTGATTTGGTAGGAATTCTATTTAGAATGTAGTTTGTAGTTAATAATGCTTCTTCCCAAAAGTTTTTAGAGAGATCGGAATGAGACAATATGCATTTAACTACATTCAGCAATGTTCTGTTCTTTCTTACAACAACACCATTCTGTTATGACATATACAACATTGTTGTATGCCTTTTAATTCCATGCTGAATACAATAACTTTTAAATTCTTTAGAGTTATATTCTCCACCTCTATCAGTTCTCAAATTTTTGATTTTCATTCTAAGTTGGTTTTTAACTTCTGACTTATATCTCTTAAAGTAGTCAAAAGCTTTTAATTTTCTAGATATAAGATAGACGTATGCAAATTTGGAATAATCATCTATAAAAGTAATAAAATATTCTTTATTACTATGAGTTTTGACACTTACGGGATCATAAATATCCGAGTGTATCAACCCTAAAAGTTTATTGGCTCTTTGTCTGGCAATAAAAGGTTTTCTAGTCATTTTACCAGTTAAACAATATTCACATGGTGGTAATTAAACATTAGATAGTGCAGAAAGCAAGTTCATTTTGATAATTTTTTTTATTTTTAAAATACTAGCATGTCCTAGTCTAGAATGTCACAATTCAGACTCAGAAATATAACATGACGAGTAGTTTAAATTCAAAATTTTATTATCAGAATTATTATAAATTACTGGAAGAATGCATAATTCATGCTCGGACACATATTTTTCTATAGCATACACTTTATTATTCTTGCCTATAGAAACTCTGTTATTATAGAACCTAACTTCCAGTCCTTTCTTCATCAAGTTGGGAACAGAGATCAGATTACGCCGAATTCCTAGCACATAGAACACATCTTTGAGGATAAGAATGCTGTTTCCAAGATCCAATCTATTCGAACCAATACCTTATACATCTAGATAGGTATTATTTTCCATATAGATTCTCTATTCTCATTTCTTCAGCTCGGTGAATTCTACGACTCCATTCTTGTCCTTTGCGATATGCCTAGTCGCACCGGAGTCGATCCACCAACCGCTGATATCCGTCATCACAACATTACATTTCGTCACACTGACGAATTCTCTTTTGTTAGTACCTCTTGTTCTGGATGCTTATAGACTCCCTTATTCTCCTGCTTTTCGCCTTGTGGGCAATTGGGTTTGAAATGTCCGAACTTTTCATAATTGTAGTAGGCTCCGCGGGGTACTTTCTTTCTCTTGAACTGTTGTGATTTCGGTCATCGTGGTTGTGGTTTACTAGGACCAAGGTTTTTATAGCTTCTAATATTATACCTCTGACAGACATAATTCAGCTCTTGCTGCACTATAGTCAGTTCAGGTTCCTTCTTACTGGTTATTAAGTCATGTTCTATCATTAGGTGTATAGGAAGATCAATGACAGACTTAATGACAGGATTCATTCTTAATGTGGTGACAACCACAACAAGTGAAGAGGAAAGGCTATTCAAAATCGTTGTTACTTGCATTCTTTTTGGGATTTCGGTCCCAGCAGTGGATAAATTCTTAGCTATGAAAATCATTTTATTTATATGCTCTACGACATTGTCTCCCTCTTGCATACGACAAGAATTATACTTATGCAAAAGGAATTGGATGTTAACTTCAGAAGTAGTGTCGTATTTTTCTTTTATTGCATTCCACATGTCCATGGAAGTCTTATAAGTTTCAAAAACTTTGATTAAGTTATCTTCCATGAACATGAGCATAAGACTTTTCGCCTTTTTATCTTTCGACTTCCATTGTTCAAATATTTTTTCTTCAGGTGTTGATTTATCAGTAATGGTTGGAGCAATGGTTTTGATTACATCATCAATATCGTCATGAATAAGAGCATATCCTATTTTTCTATGTCACATATCATAATTACTGTCATTAAATTTATCAATTTTTCCTAGTTCTGATAGAACGAGTTTACTAGCCATTCGGTAAAGAACTAAAACTAAATTCAATTTAAATATGTATAAGGTTGATCTTTTAACAATTATACTAAAATATAATAAAGTTAGATAAAAATAAATAAATAAATAAAAATGAACTTGATTGTTCCGAGTTGATGAAAGAGGTTCTAATTTGAGCGAGATTGTCACTCAACGATGTAGATTGGATCAGCACTTGTCGGAGTTTTGTCGTCGTTTCTGACTGGATTTGGAGATGATTTGTTGTTGTCGTCGAATTCCACTGGATCAAGACAACTACAACTAGCTGATTTTTTTATAACTGGAAATAGCTCTGCTTATCTAATAAAAGGAACGAGGGGCTGTAAATTGGTAGGAAAGTGGGCCTGGTATTGTGGACTTTGTAAATAAAAATGGACAGATCCAAGGTGAAAACAATGTGAATGTGGGCTTTGAGAGAATGTGGGCTTTGTAAATAAAATTGGACAGATCCAGAGCCTAGGGTGAAGTTAGGCAGAGATTGATGTGGGCTCGTGAAAACTAGGCTTGTCTCTAGAAGTGGAGGGCACCGCGAGACTCCTTCACAGAATCAGAAGAAAAAAGAATCTCAGATCCAGAAGAGGGTTGACGGCGAAACCACCGACGCCCGTCGACTGACGACGGATCCCGATGGTGCGAATCTTCAGCGACTAGATCTCCTTCAAAAGCCGTCGTCATCGCAGCAGCGGTCGAGTGATCGAGGTCGTCGTCGCCTTCGAACGCAGTAGGGTCGTCGGAGGCGCAGTTGTCGACGGAGGTGCAGTCGTCGTGGCTCTGATACCAGTGATTGGTGCACAGAGAAGAGAAAAGATCAATCTGATATTTTGAGGGGGCTCCTGTAACAGGTTAGGGTTTGATTTTGTTTCTGTGTTACAATTTTCTCAAGGAGATTACTCCTTTTTTTATAGGAGCCAAAACCCATTATCTCCACACCCATAACCGCTCTTGAGAGAATTTCTCTCAACAAACCCATTTTCACGTTCTCCACGATTCTCTCTACTGAGAAACCGTGGTTGATTTGGTCATCCATGACCAAGTCAAGCTAACATACTTCAGCACTTATTTTTGTATTATTTATGTCATGATTATCATCCATATTCCATGCTCCAAAGCATATATGTTACATACTCCAAAAAGTCGAATACCTGCTTCAAGTAACATAAAAATGAAGGATATTTCTAGTAATGGAGCAAATTTGAGTACTGGTTCCATTCACAATAGTAGTCTTAATCACATAATTTTGCAGACATCTAGGTTTGTTTAAGGAATTCTTAAGTCATTAGGTGGAGGTGGAAATACTAAAATTTTACATATCCAATTGTTTCATTGGGGATAAATCTTTTTCGGCAAAACCTGACCCTCTAATCTTATAAATTTGCAGTTGCAATTGTATTTCTATAATTCTATCCTAGGATAAGTACATGACTACATATTTGAGTGTTCAGTGTTGTGTAGTTTCTTGAGATTTGTCTCTTTGCATTTCTGTGTCCTGCCATTTTGTTGAATAGAGGTGCATCTTGACACTTGGTGTTCTCCTCACAAAGGGACGCTGATACGTAGACTAATTTGCATTGATTAAACATTCTAAATAACTTTAATATTGATTGCTTCATATTCTTTACCTTATAAGTACATAAAAAATTTAAACCATAGTTACTTGGAGATGTACGAGATATAATGTCATCCTTACTTCTGGTCTAGTAGGCCCACATTCTAAGTTCTGTAAGGTAAATGATACTGGACTCTCCTAGCCTGCCTTATGATAAATGTGAGAAATGATTTTGTCTTTTCTATTATACATAAGGAAATCATTTTCCCCAGGTGTATTGATAGTTTTTGGGGTAGATCGTCTTGTTGCATTTATTCAGTAACTTGTGAGGGTGTTTTATCTTTAAAAGAAATATTGTTGCCGAATGACATCACTTAATCATTGTTGCAGATATTGTCATGAATCTTTACCAGAAAATGCTCAAATCTGTAGATGAAGTCAGAACGATGCCTCCAAATGCTGACTTGTGGTCACTAGTTGAGAACTGTAATAACCGTGAGGATATAAAGCTTTTGTTCCAGATGTTGCAGAGGCTTCGCATATTTGTTAGTCTCTCTCTCTCTGCGAACTCTCCCTCTATGTCTATCTCCCCCTTCCGCCCTCCCTCTCTCCATCTCCCTCTATCCCTGTACACATACATGCAGGCAAACACACAAACACACAGATGCTTATCAATACGTTCTACTGAATACATAGAGAAGTTCTCATTTTTCCAAGGTTTTGTGCATGATGTAGTGTTGACTTCATTGCAATTCATTTTCCCTCATTGCTTTCATTTTATTACCCTTTAAAGAATCATGTTTAACTAGGTTGAAGGAAGAACTTTCAACTAACTTCAGTGTTGATGGAATCACTGTTGTATTAAGCAATGTCAATCTTTGGGTTTGCAGGTGCTGAAGTTTATTGTTGATGACTCTTAATACTTAAGAGTTATCACAATGATAATAACAATTTCTTGTTTTTTAGCTTTAAGCGGTGTCAGAAGAGAGGGAAGTGTAAGGCGGAGGATTAGAGAATTAAGAGATTTGATGGTTGCCTTGTGTTAGGTGGCAAGAATCAATGAATATTGGTGACATGATACTTAACGGTTGATAATCTTCTGTCTGTTATCCTTTGTTAGCATTAGGAGTGAGGATCAGATAATGGAAGGGGGTAGGAGAGTTCTTCTTTGACATATTAATTTATCCTTTCTAAATTAGTTACCTTTTTTATGCAGAGGCTATCAAACCTGCGTATACATGAAAATTTCAACTGCCATCTATGTATGACAGTTACAAAGGCTTGTGCTCGTGCAAATGCTCCAGATTATGGTATGCTATTGTATAATTTGCAGCTACACTACATACGAAGTAATTGTAGCTCTTAAGTTCCTGTACACTCAGGTTATTCCCTCGCGTGGATTTTTATGGTGCACATTCTCATCCATAATGGATATTACGTTTATTTGTTGCCAAACATTTTTCTAATTAATATTTGTTTCTTTGTTTTAGAATTCAATCATTCTTATATCTGATGATTACCACTTGACATATTCATGATGCCCATTTCCTCTTTGGTGACAGAAGGTGCTCGAGAGATGTACTTCATATCTTTTCTTTTCTTTTCTTTTTAACCTATGAGTTTGTGTTTTCCTGACGGATGCGGTTTCTTATGAAGGAATGAATTGATTATCAAAAAAGTGCATGGTATGGTGAAGTTATTAATAGGGCAAATGCCAAATGAATGAATTTATAAGGCAGAGTAGGATTCACATAGCACTGTGTCATTTATTCTCTAGACTCAGTGAGACGGTAAGGCAAACAAAAACGGTCCGATATGTTTCTGGCCATTGTCCGCATACACCCATGTTTTTTTCATTGCCTTGTTGCCTTTCTCAACTTGTCAGCTGGTCCAGTTCCTTTATATTTGAATACTTACTGCTCAATTGTCCTTTCCAGTGTCAACCCTTCTCATTTTGAGCTATAAATTATACAAAAAAGATTTAAAATGCCTTACTGGATTTGATACTGACAAAGAAGATAAAAGTTTCCATTAATATATTTTTCTTTAGTGCAGGAATGAAGGCATTATGGAATCACAATGTTTATGGTCTCACTCCAAGCATAGCTTCTGCTCACTATTTATTGGTAACTACTGAGTTGGGTTGTCTCTCCTTTGTTTATATCTCTCCCTTATTATTCTTCGTGTGACATTATTATTCTCTACTTTTTTCCTTCTACAGTTGCATGCTAAAGAAAAAAATAACTCTAGTCTCATGGTAAAGATTATGGAAGTTATGAAAATGAACTCTTTGCCTCTGCAACCTGGTACAGCAGACATAGTATTCAGGTACTTCAATAACACACGCACACTCAACACACACAAACATATATGATGCATACACTTTCTTGATTTTATAGCATTCACTAATCAATATATATATATATATGTTCCTAAATATAAAATTTCCTTCTAATTTTTCTGCGACTTCATTGGATGTTTAACACGTAATACCACATTTTGTTGTGGCACCTTACAGCATCTGTTATAATACAAATAATTGGGCCTTGATCAAGAAATACTCTAAAAGATTTCTTAAGGCAGGCGTTAAACTGCATAGGACCGCCTTTGATATCTGGATGGAGTTCGCTGCAAAAAGAGGTTAGCCAGATTTATTTATTTATTTACTTATTTTTACATGAAGCATGTTCTGCAGATTGTGTAAAATTTCAGTTTTCCTGCATATCTCATATTTAATTTATGATGGAGAATTCTTGTAATATAGAAATTCAGTAATGACTAAAACTGAAAGAGCAATCAGAGACCTTTTTTTGATTTGTATTATGGCAGTATTATATGATTTTATAATGCCTTTTTCTGAAATTAAAAAAAAGTGGAGGTCCTGCCTCCTTATAAGTATTGTTTACAATTTTACATTGTTAACTTTCTTTTTGAGATGGTTTAGTTTTGTATGCTAAGATATAAAAACCTGACCTAGGTAGTAATGTTGATTGACCCGTGACCATTCATGTAGTTATGGTCTGAGTTTGTCCAAAATACAAATGCACTAGGGCGGATTGATTGTAACACTTCAGTATCATATGGTGCACAATGTTGACCTAGGTTCTGTTTGACCTGCTTCTATCCAAATTTAGTTTCTGACAAGATATATGATGTTTTGCTGCTAGATAGAACTTTTCGGTCACGAACACAATGAATTAGAAATCTCTGTTTCATGTTCGAGCTAATGTAAATTTGTAAAATTTTATTGTTTTACAAACATCTCTTTTACAGCGAATGTAAATTTGTATGTTTTTCTTGTTTAAAAATATTTCTACACCATGCAAAGTTCTTAATCTCCTGCGGAAATGAAAAGAGTTGTTATAGGACATCAAACTGATGCCTTCAATGGATAGTGGTCTGGTAAAGACACATCAAGTTGATAGGATGTTTTCTTCCAATGCCAAGCACCTTCCTTAGTCTTGATCCTATAGTATGTGTTCCTCAGGAACAACGGTTAGACTGTTGATGTTAGCTCTTGAAATCATGGGAGTGTGATCAACTTGACCCCAGACAGAATCAGTTAGATCTTAAGCCGTCACATGGGTGGAGGCTGTAGGAAATTATTTGAAATTAAAATATTTTGCAGTTAGTAAGAAACTATTTGTTACCTTTACGAAATTTCACTGGCATCGTACTACATGTGAATCCAAGCTGTAGGACCATCTGATTGACCTTCATACCATTGTGATACTCAGTACTTGAACATGACTGGATATAATGTTGAATCCACCACAACACTCATCATCATCTAACCACTCACATAGTTATATAGGTTCTTCTGAATAGTTGGCATTTAATTTGCAGAGTATAAAAAACTTGATGCGTAAAGCCTGTCACTCATCATTCTAGTAAAGATATTTAAGTTTTTGAGGATAGTATTACTTTATTTAATATTCATTTCAGAGTTGTATCTTTGAATAATGGCCCTTATGACTGGAATTGCTGACTGTTTTCACAGGAGATGCTGAGTCTATATGGAAAATTGAAAAGCTAAGATCAAAAGCAGTGAAAAAACATACACTAGCAAGTGGCATTTCATGCGCCAAGGTAGTGTCCTTGTTTTCAAGACATAAATCGTACAGTTAAATTCTAAGTTTACAAATGGCTATGTTGATAGCAAGACTCATAGTCATCAATTAACATGTAAATATTGTACTATATTTTATAAATAGCTGATTTTCTTTCTTTTAAATTCTTTTGAACAAAGGCAGTAGCCTGAAATCAGCATATTTATTGAATGACAGTCTTCATAGATAGCTTGTAGCCTTCATTGGTCAATGATTTTTTTTCCCTTGCTTCAGAAGCTCATCTCAGTAGCTACCAGCCATCCCCACTGCATCTAGTACTGACCACAAGAGTTTCTGTTTTTTGTTCATGTGGGTGATACTCATGACACATGATGGTACCAGTATCTTATCAAGTGCGTGATAAATTGATGTATAATTATTGTTATCATGATATCGTCAGAGTGTGCTTAGTTGATATATTAAGCTTGGTGAAGTTGATGATGCTAAAACAAGCAGAGTTATGGTATCCATAATATCTTGGTCTAAGTCTGAAAGTTCTGTCCAGAAATTAATGTTTCTATTGAAATTTGAAAGTTTTGGAGAGAGGAATTAATGTTACGTAGTTAATACAAAGAAAGTTGCTAATGATTCCTGTAGAAGTGTAGTTACGTAAAAGACTAAGGAGTTGTTGAACATATACTATGGAGTCAAGCTCACTAGTGATACAATGAAACTTCAAGAGAGAAAGTGGGTAATTGGGCAAAGATTAAGAAAGGAAATAATTATTTCGGCCAATTTTGTTCTCTGTTGGGGAGAACTAAGCATGCAGATGACTGTTGAGAAGATCTGTATGAAGAATAAAGTGTATCCACTTATGGTTATATGTAGAAAAAGCTTCTGGTACTAGCCTTACAGGAATTCTGTTGTTTTCTCCTTCTAGACAGTCCAATAAAGTTGTCAAGGTTGGTCTTTGATTGTAGGGGATTAAATCCCTGAATAATAGAATTGCTGTCCTGTATGCAATCTAACCCTCTTTGATCTGCAGTGAGCCCCTCTCTTGTTGATGGTTGATCTCGGGTTAACATCCACTTCAAAAATTGTCGAAATTTTAGTGATCCTGCATATAGTCAACTACTTTAGATGATAATAATTGTATAGAATCGTAAGGAGATAACATCATGTTCTAGAAAGAAAATACATGGCGGTTCTAGAAAGAAAGAGTATCTAGTAATATATATATGAGAAATATGGGTATGCTTGGTACCAAGCATAAAAAGTTGTGCTTGGTAGTGAGGTGTCAAATCCCCCTCCACTCATTCAAATGTGGGAACAAATTCATATAGGTAGTGAGTGGATGAGGATGTGACACATCACTACCAAGCACAAAATTTGTGTTTGATACCAAGCATACCCATCTCTCTCTCTCTCTCTATATATATATATATATATATATATATATATATATATATATATATATATATATATATATGAAAAAAATGTATATGCTTGGTACCAAACATACCTATTTTACTTGGTACCCATGTGGCATGATAGGAACCCTTCATCTAGTGTTGATGGAAACTAGGTTATGAAAGAAAATTTTGCAAAAAAACCTATATTTTTAAAACCAAAAGTGAGCGGGCTTTCCTCTCTCTCTCCAGCCATTTAATCTCAATCTCTCTCTCTTCTCAATCTCAATCTCTCTTCCCCCCTTCTCAATCTCTCCTGTTCCAACCCCGCCAGCGACTCCTCTGCCGCCCTCCGCCGTGATGACTCCTTCGCGCCCTCGCCGACTCCTCCGCCGCCGCCACCCGCCGTCGCGACGACTCCTTCGGGTCCTCCCAACCCGTGACGACTCACGCTCCAACCACGCTGCAGCAGCCGCCGACTCCTCCACCACGACTCCTTCGCTGCAGCATGAGGAGTCGTCGGCTGCTGCAGCGTGGTTGGAGAGAGTCGTCGCGGGTTGGGAGGGCGCGGAGGGGTCGTGTGCGGCAGTTGCGGAGGAGTCGCTGACGGGGTTGGAACGGGGGAGACTGAGAAGGGGAAGAGAGATTGAGATTGAGAGGAGAGAGAGATTAAGATTAAATGGCTGGGAGAGAGAGGAAAGGCAGCTCACTTTTGGTTTTAAAAATATGGGTTTTTTCGTAAAAATTTCTTTCATAACCATATTTCCATCAACACTAGATGAAGGATTCCTATCATGCTACATAGGTACCAAGTATATACATATATATGTACATATACACATACATGTATTTGTACATATACATATATATATGTACATATATATATACATATATCATATATATGTGCGTGTGTGTGTATTATGTATATATATACATATATATGTATACATACATACATACGATAATAATTGTATAGAATCCTAAGGAGATAACGTCGTGTTCTAGAAAGAAAATCACATGGTGGTTCTAGAAAGAACAAGTATCTAGTGATATATGTTTGTCATGAATAGATGAAATTGCAACAAGTATTCATGGAGAGCTCCAATGCTGCATGTTATTGACCAGTGATATTGTGTAGATGGGGAGACTAGAGGGTATAATTTTCCAGAAGCAAGAGAAGGAAGCTGTTGATTCCAACATATGCAGAATTACGAGGATGGAAAATATATTTATGGAGTATACTTCAATACAATTAAGAGACAAAGAATGGTTTCATTCTCTGGTTAACATAGTTGTCTGAGGAATGCCTTGGTGATCATTTCTGCTATTTGGGTTTGACTTTGATCTACTCTCATGATGGTGGGTTCATGAAATAAATTATATAAGGAATCAAATTAGATTGGCTGAAGTGGACTACTATCTCAGGAGTACTATGTGATCGGAAAATACGTGTGTGAACAGAAAGTTTGACAAGACAGTCATGCTAAACAAACAGAATGATGCACAATTATGAATTATGATATGTGCCAAGATGAAAAGAAAAGAAAAGAAAGAGAGAGAACTTGAAAAGTGAATGTTGAAGTGGATGAGAAGCAATAAGATTAATGAGGAAATTAGAATATGTGCATCCATATGAAGTTATAGCCAGGTTTACATAGGGATAAGTTATGTTGGTGTAACCCTGTTTGCTGCTAAAACCCCTGGAGGCTGCATGAGGATATCATATTCTATACATTTGCATTAAATTTGCTCAACACATGAAACATGAGACATTTCAGCTACATGTTTCTTTAGTTCTATCATTTAGTTTTCTAAGCCATACTCAATTGCAATTGGCTTTGCTGATTTTGGTTTTAATGACTATTCTACCAGGTTGTCTTGCTGGTGCCTAGAATTAATGTCAAGTCTTCTGTTTGTCACTGAAAACTATCAATAGTATGAATAACCGTCAATATTAACTGGTTAACAGCACTGTTTTAATTATTCCCGACATGGCCGAGATATCGACCGATATATCTTTAATAAGGTTTGAAGCAAAACGTTATGGTCTCAATATCCTTTACCACTTTTGGCAAATTTTGGGTGATATATCATGATTTTCTCAGTATATCATTATCAAGTGACAATTTGGTCTCAAAAAATAGAGCGAAATGTTGCAATGTCAATTTGGACTTTCATTTGTTTTAAAGATTGGTTTGGATTTATGATTCAATTGAGGTCTAAACCCAAACAACTGTCCACTCCCAAGCAAATACCCCCACTTATGTAATAAACTGGAAAGAAGAATTATGGCTCAATTGTGATCAAATCTTTTGTAGAAGTTTGACAAACGATACCACCTTTCTCCACAGCCCATTCTTTGGTGCATCAAGAGTGAATATCTATGATACACATACATTATTAAATATGACACTGATATTTACTAAATATACCCTATATCTCCCTGATATCTGCAGTCTGTTATAGATTTTGACCGTCCAATGTCTCCTGATATCTGATACTTAGAACCTTGGTTAGCAGGTTATATTTGTACTTTCTTCATGACCATAGTCTTTTGAGTGCATGGGTTCTCCATTACTCAATGCTACCTTCTGACATATGGGAAGAAAATTTTGAAACTAATGCACGTGCTCAAGACAATTCTTTCAGACAAAATTTTTGGCAACTTTTAAGTCTTTTACACAAAAATGTTGAAGTAACACTGGAATGAGCATTTGCAATTTAGTTTGTTAATAATTTTTTATAGCAGACTCAATCTTTAACTTGAAACTTGGAACTTTTATTCTGAAGGACTTGACCAATGTGTATGTTTCTGCTTGTGTTTTTGAATGAAAGGTTCAACAGTATTGAAGCGGCAGTTTTGATCCACATTTTTATCATTTCTAATGTATTAATGTTTTTTTTGTTAGTTTATCAACAGTGGTCGTATCCTCGTGCTGTATTATATGTAGCCTACCTATGTATTTCCGTGCTTCTTAGATGCGTCCTTCAGATTTCTAAAGCTAGAAAATCTTGCGACTTTTATGTTCTTACAAAACATTTTTTGTTATATTTTATTTTTTATGAAAAATAAGTATCATATAAGGCGTATTTATGTATTAGAATATCCTATTTATTTTTAATGTCATATGTTGACATATTTAGTCTGTGCTATGATACTGTATTTGAGTATCCATATTTGTTCAACTTATAGTGGAAGGAAAAATTTCTGGCTCCATAAACATAGCAATTGTTGCAAATCTTCATCGGTAGTTATTTCTCAATATATTTTATATGTGATTAATCATGACTACTAGATTTTTAATCAATATATCATTTTACTAGTTTCTCATTTATTAGGCTTATGCAAGACATTGCTGAATACGTATAATTTATACCTTTTCATATGATCATCTATGACTTGTCTTGTGAGTCTTGATCAATATCTAATATTTGAAGTCATTAACCAAAACTTGTACTTGTTGTTGAACTGTTTCTCAAGAAGTTTAACTTTAGGTGTGCTAGTATTAGTATTCTTACAAGACTTTGTGTTGCTTTTTTCGCTGTGCCTGTCGGTTTTCTTTTTAGCACTGTATGACGCCCCTGGTTTCACACAAGATTGTAGTCTAAGGTGAACCCAATGATGTTAAACCTACCATGCACCCAAACACTGTGTAACAACATGTTTCACCATCACAGTTATATCTCTGTAGTGGAAGTCAATAAAAGAAATATGGATACAAGCAGATAGAATAAAGATAAAAAATACAAGGAACATAATATAGAGAAGAGATCCAATAATAAATGTATTCATGTTCCAACAGAAGAAAAGAAGTACATCTGAAAATCTAAAATAAGAGTAATAATTTTTTAAACACATGAGTCAACTGAAAATAGTAATAAGGCACTCAGTCTCCAACATGAAATACATCTCTAAGACTGAAAACAAATAATAAGCTATTGTGAAGCACTAATTAACTACTAATAAATGACGGTAAGCTAGACTGAATCTTCGTCAACCTGCGACTCTCCAGACGCCTAACTCACTGCCTAAAAAAGATGAAAACAAGTATCAAAGCGCTAGCGAGATCATCTCCACCGCTCCCAGGGAGAAGGGGTTGGGTGTATAAAAAATATAAGATATAGCATATATAGATATAATAATCATATGCACTGAACTAAGAGGAATTGAGATTTAGAAATCCACAACAGGAGAATGTGTACGTCGAGCGAAATAATCCAAACAAGAAAACCCTCATATATACTGCGTTTCTCAAATTATGGATCACTAAACATCAGCTCCAAAATCCTATGAATAAAAAGAGTAAAAATGGACAATACATTACCAAACCTCATAAAAAAGAACAAGTTGTATCATAATGTCTCACGCTACCTTCGGGTAGTTGACGCAGGAATAATAATAAAAATTCGATAAATGATCTCATCTAGGATACGTCGTGCATGACAAACTATAACCTTACATTCTATCCTCGAGGCAGGTAACACGTGATCAAATTTACAATTTTGTGATCCTCTACAAAGAAAATAATGATGCTAAGTAAGGCGCTCACAATATCATGTGGCTCATCGTAATATTTTACGGCTCACTACCTTACTCGAACACCCTGCGGAGTATAGGCATGTCAACCTATTCCAGAATACAATGATGCATAATGGAGTATAGTCAACTGCAGTCTCATTGCAGTATATCAACTAACCCACTCTGAGTGTAGTCAGCCGTGATCTTATTGCGGTTAAGGTTTTAAATATCGGTTATCAGGGATTTATCGGATAGTTAAAATCCGTATCGGATAGCGGATATCGGAGATATGTCGGGGATAAGTAGTATTTATCAAGTGACGTTATCAGATGGTGATATACATAATATAATATTCTAAAATATAATCTAACCATACTTAATAGAATATAAACGTATCAAAATATAAATAATTATGTTTAGAATCACTAACCAATGATAGAAACTCGGGTCGGGTTTAAATTGCATTGAATAGGTGCTCGTTGCCTGAAATCAAAACTCAACCCAAAGACTGATAGTTCCGATTGTTGGGCCGACAATATCGGCCAATAACTCACCTTATCACCGTATTATCGGTGATAAACATCCAAAAATGATAAGCGATTTAGAATCATACTTATCATAGCGGAAGACCTCCAAAACCGATAAATCGCTGATAATATCGGTTTATCGGTTGATATTTAAAACATTGATTGTTGTGCACCAACTAACCCCCACTCAAACATCCAAAACTACCGTAGAATGAAATAAACTTTACTCTCTATCATGACAAGCTCAAATATTAAATTATACACTTCTAAAAGCTTGTGCGTGCTCAACACAATTAGGGGTGGCAAATGGGTCGGGTCAGGTCATAGTTGACCCGACCCGTTTAAGTGTGGCCCGACCCGACTCGTTTAATAAATGAGTCAATACGATCCGACCCGTTTATTAAACTTGTTACCCGACCCGACCCATATAAATTTTTCAAAGTTCACGACATTACTATATCAAAGTCCAAATAAAGTATTTTTTCCTATAGCTGGCCCCTCATATCTTTAAAATTGCTCAAGGACCTGTTAACCCTAAGATTGTTTCAAATTAGCCCCTCACTGACTAAAATACTATGAACTCGTGTTTTCCCTCCAAAACCCTTATTACATGAGCTGAGGAGCAGTTTGGTCATCGAGGGGCAAATTTGCGAGACCCTTTGGGACTTGAGGGTCTTAGATGGAAACTAATAAGGATTTGATGACCAAGTTGTAAAGAACTCTTAAAATAAAATAAAGTTGCAACACAGTAGCTCAGTGTATCAGAGCCCTACACCCATCCGTGCCTTCATCTCCCCTCCACTCACTCCATTTTATAGTTTCCATTATTATTTTATTTTCCCTCACACTAGACAACAGGTTATGACACAGATAGAAGAGAGGCAGGTAAATAACTTCATATTTTTAATAAAGGGGTCAGATCCTATCGAAACTAGAGGCGGAGGAGGGGGTGTTCGGCCTCGTCTGCAAGCGGTGGCTCCGCCTCCAGAGCTCTGAGTGCCGTCGCCTCCGCTCGAGGGCCGACCTGACGATGCTCCGGCGACTCGCCACCTGCTTCCCCTCGATCCTCCATCTCGACCTCTCCTAGTCCTCCTCCAGATCCTTCTATCCCGGCCTCACCGATCCCAATCTCTCCGTCATCGCCTCCGGATTCCCCGCCATCTCGAGCTCCGATCGCTCGACGCCGCTTGTCTCCGCTTGTTCACCGTCACTAGTCGTCACCTCTCGCCAATCCCCGCCGCTCGTCGTTTGTCGTCGCTCGCCGCCGCTCAAGTTTAAGTGATAGGAAATCTAGGGCTTCGTTTATGGAGACGAAGGGAGAACGAGTTGCTAGAGGCTGGTTCACTTAGTTATTAGGTCAGTGTTTACGGATCATGTGTTTGTGTTATACGGGTCAGTTCGGGTCAACTCGAATTGACCCATTTAATAAATGAGTTAGTTTGGGTTGACCCGTTTATGACTCGACCCATGTTACTCGACCCATACCCATTATAAACGGGTCGGGTCGGGTCGGGTTGATCGGTCAGATCATAAATTGTCACCCCTAAACACAATACGCTCTCTCTTATGGTAACACACGTACATCAACGGACGATTCGTACTTTGTGTTCGTGATCAAAAGCATGTGGGAAAGAAACAATACTTTCCAAACAGCACAAAACCGGTCGACTGATATCTCCCATCGGTCGACCAATGAGGACGTGCACAACAAATGCACAAAATCCAGCCTGGATTGGTCGACCAATGCCTATAATCGGTCGACCGACCAGGGAAAATTTTTTTCTTCCTGAAGACTAGTTTGGTCGACTGATTCTCTTGATCAGTCGAGCGATGCTGGGGGCAGGTCAAAGTGTCAAGTTTTTATCTACGATACATCAAAATCGAAAACTTTCGAATAAAACTCATGTGTTGAATCTTGTTTAAGGTAATTAGGGTTTATTCTCTTCCATGAAAACACAATTATGAATATTAGAGGGGATCTACGAACCCTAACATGTAATATTTGTAAGTTCATCATGAAAACCAATCAATTTAGTAAAAATCTCATGTTTACTTACTTAAAATCAAAAATTCAACTCAAGGATCCGTTTTCGTAACTTTTTATGTCTGAAAGATCAAATCTTTATATCATATAAAATAAAAGGGCAAACTTTACGCATAAAATAGGTTTTAGAAATCCAATAAAAACCAAGAAGAACCAAGGAAAACGGGATGTGATTGGAGGAAATGAAACTCGCCTCAAAGATTCGTGTTGAACTCCCAAACATGCGAGAGACACGATCCTCCTTTGTCAAAAGCCGCTGATCTCCCCCTTCTTTAGGTCCTTTTGCTTCTCAAGGCTCTCCAAATACTCAAGTAACTCAACTGATGAATTAGGGTTTTGAGGGGAAGGGTGGCTGCTGATTAACGTGGGAATTATAGAAGAAAAGATGAGAAAATTCGGGTATATATCATATATATAGGTGTGTGATCAAACATGCCCAAATCTGACCCGACCTAAACCCAGTCTCTGTGCATCCATTAGTCGACTGATCTCTAGGCATTAGTCGACCGACCAGAGATTGGATTTCAGTTGACAGGTTCTTGCATACATGCATGTTTACGCTTATATATTCATATATGCACTTAATCGATCTCAGATCGATTACTAACATACTCATTCATCCCAGAATAATATTAACCATAATAAAATT
>BQKN01000891.1:471746-482857 GCA_022839385.1 Asparagus kiusianus | reverse complement strand
GATCTAATAGCGTACCGACTCCGGGATTTCCGGGGCGGGGCGTTACACCGGATGCAGTCTAGAGAGTTTCGCGGTCGACCGTCATGGTCGACCGTCTGTTGTCCAGAGCCAAACCCTGGCCTTTTTGTTGCTCACGGTCGACCGCGAGTTTTCCACGGTCGATCGTCGATTTGACCGTTGGACTCCAACGGCTATTTCCTGAGCTATTATTTAGGGGGCTTTTTGGTCTTTTCTATTGGGTTTTTGGCTGAGATTTTGGGAGGCTATATATACCCCCTTGCTCTCATCTTTCATGTATAACTAAGAGAATGTTTTAAAGAAGTTTTAAAAGAGTTTAAGTTTGTTTTAAGTTTGTTTAAAGGGTTTGTTTTGTGAAAACAATTTCACAAGAGCTTGAGAAAGATCATCTACATTGTTTGAGCATCCAACTCTTCTACCACTCCCTCTTGATCTATAGAGAAGTTTTCTAAACTCTATTTCTAGCTATTTATTGTTTTATTCATAAATTCTCATAAGCTAGATTTTAATTGAGTTTTGTTGATTTGATTTTACTCATTGTTTACACATACACACCCACTTGAGCTTATTGTATTTTCATACATAGTATATTTGGGATGGTGAGAGTTGTGACATTAAGTGTGAGCCTACATTGAGTTCTCATCTATTGTAGAGAACAAATCATTTGTTATATTATGAGGTTATAAGGTTTTTGGTAAGCTAAAAAACTAAGTGTGTTGTTGTAAAGTTTTCGGTGAGCTAGAAAACCGTGTGAGAGTGTGAGGTGTGAACGTTGATCGGTGAGCGTTGAAAACCGACATTGTGAGGTGTAAACGTTATTCAGGTAAATATAGAAAATCCGGTTGTGATAGTGGAGATCTCCTCGGGGAGAGGAGCGGAGACGTAGGTCGTGGGGACCGAACTACGTGAACATATCATTTGTTTGAGATTGCATTGGCTTACTTATTTTCATATTCATATCTTATATCGCCATTATGTATTGCTCTTTGTTTATTTAGCACACTATCTAGTTTATGTTTATTTCACCCTTGCATTAGTATATATATCCTTGCATATATTTCATCATATACCTCTTTGCTAGGATATATCTCTTTGTTCATATTGCATATTCTTGCTCATATCATATTATATATCTATCTTGTAAGAATAATATTTGAATTAGTTTTAATTAGCATAAAATCGGATTAGATTAGCATAAGTCCATAATCACCCCCTCTCTAGGGTCTAACAATGACCCCTATCATTTAAGCTCAATGCCCTATGGTTAAGAACCCATTTGGGTGCATTTAGTGCACGAATATGGTTAAAGCAAAAATTATGTAAATAACCTTCCTCATTGCAATAAGTGCAATGAAAAGGTTTAAATGGTTTGTTATGACCAAGTGGCGGTGCACGAAAGTCATTTATAAAAATAGGTTTTTCTTTTAAATTATTTTGAAAATGAGAAACTCTCTTCATATCGAAACAAAATTTGGCCAAATGACCAAATCTACCACAATAATCACAACTATACATATGAGCATGCTTATGATGAGCAATGGGTGCGTGTGTATGTAAATGTGATGAAGAAACTTGATGGGATGTATAATTATGATTATTTATTGTAGTTTTTTGCGCATCATAGCAAAATTTAGCAATGTGGTCTTTTTGGCCGCAAATAGAATATTTGTAAACTTTGTTATATATGTGTACATAATGAGTGGATGATTTTAACTTAGACTTGGCACATATATCCACAAGCTTCTTATGATTAACAATGCATAAATTAATGGTTGAATCTAAAGATGACATGCATTCCTTAACAAGTTTCAACGCATCATTTTGCACAAATACATAGAAATAGAAGTGGATGAAACATGACCATTTTTAAATAAATTAAACTCATTTCTAATTATTTCTACTTCTATCATGACATTTTCTTTTTCATGAGTTAAATTAGCAAAGTTTGAAATTAAAGAATCATGATCCAATTTTAATTTATCATTCTTTTCTTTGAGGATCACATGCTCATTAGAAATAGTATCAAACTTAGAAGCTAACAACTCATGATCAGATTTCAATTCTGCATGCTTGCTTTTAAGATCAATAAAATTATTTGTAATTTCTTGTATGTATGCATTAATTTTTCATAAACACATGCGAGATCATTAATGGATAAATCATTTTTGGAATCGGACTCGCTTACCACACTAGGGCTATCGCCAAGTGGTCGTATGCATGATGCTCCACTCTCACTTGAAGTCGATTCCGCCACAACGCGTCGCACCTCCAAGTCTCCTTTATGTGCTTCAAAAAGTTTTCATATTATATAAGCACTATCAAAATAAGCAAGTTTGTTAGAAATACATGGTTCAAAAGTATTAAGCATAAATTCTAACACTAACTTGTTTATTGTAAATATTTTCTTATCATGTTTGCTCCACTTGGATTTTTCTAATGTGGATAGCTTTATCAATTATTTTTCATAAATCAATATTTTTAGATTTAACAAATATTTTAAATCTAAAGCACCATTGAGCATAAGAGAAGTTTCTATATTTAGGAGCAACACTAGGATCATAGGCTAAGAAAGATGTACAATTCATATCCATAAATATAATTATATGCAAGCAAGATACAATAAATCTTAAAACTAGATTGGCACAAAAAGATAACTTGGATCTTTAACTCAATGCGATTAGGCCTTAAATCAAAGACCACCAAGCTCTGATACCAATTGTTAGACCCTAATGCTACTAGGAAAGAACCCTAGAGACGGGGGTGAATAAGGTTTAAATGCTAATCTAATCCGATTTAATACTAATTAAAAACTTATTAACAAGTTATCCTAGAAAATAAGATATGCAATGAATTATTAGTAATGATAAGCAATATAAACAAGCGTAAACAAAATAGTGGATAATATAAACAAAGAGACAATGGCTAAAAATATGAACAAAAAGAGTGCGCCAATGCAAACTCAAACAAGCAATATGATCACGGAGTTTGGAACTTCCGTCATATATCTCCGCTCCCCACTCTCGGTGAGAAATCCACTATCACACCAGGTTTTCAACGCTCACCCGAAAACGTTTACACCTCACACTCAGATTTCTAGCTCATCGAAAACTTTACAATCCACACTCTTGCAATTACACTCTACACCCTCTAAGTATTGGTATCTAGCTCGTGTTTCCCTCAAGTGCTCAGATTTACAACCTCTCTTTAGGTTTTACTATTGACGCCACTCCTCTTGGGACGAACCCATCTCTCACCACACACTCCTCTCGGTGTACAAGTGTATTACAAAATGTATCCTCACAATTAGGCTCTCTACAACAAACATTTATTCTCTAAAATGGATGAGAATATAATTAAGCTCACGCTCTAAGTTACAAACCCACAACCCCAAATTATACTATGTATGAAATACTATAAGCTCAATGTGGGTGTGTATAACAAAGAGATAAATCAAAACAAGTCTAAACTTAATTAAAATCTAGCTTTAATAAAAACGATTAACAAACAAATAAATATAAAGCTAGAAAGAGTTTAGAAAAACTTCGCTATAGATCAAGAGAGAGAGGGAGATGAGTTGAATGCCTAAATATCAAAGCTTACCTCCTCATGCCCTTGTGAAAATTTCTTCACAAACTAAACTCTTAAACACACTTTTAAAACCTTAAACAAACTTTGTAAAACTCTTTAAAACTTTTCTCTTGTTGGGAAATAGAGCTGGGTATGAGGGGGTATATATAGAGAACCCCAAAGATCAAGAAAACCTAGCAAAAAGACCAAAAAACCAAAATAGGATAAAGTCTGGAAATATAGTCGTTAGAGGCTATTAGTCGACTGACGGGTTCCGTCAGTCGACTGATGAGATAACCGTTATAGGTTAATCTCAGCTCATCAGTCGACTGAAGCTCTTATCGGTCGACCGATAAATCCATCAGTCGACTGATAGATCGTCAGTCATAAAAACAGAAACATTTGATGATTCCCGACGATTTCTTCAGTCGACTGATTGTTAGTGGTTATGCCCTAGGCTAAATATTTGGACCTTGATGTAATGATTATATTTTTATTTAAAGAATGATTTTCTCCACATTAGTATTATTGGGATGTTATATTATTGTAATGTTTATGAATAACTATGTTATTCATGTTATCCCGAGTTATTTATCACTAAAGGGCATAAAGATAAATTAAGACTACAATGGGTTTTGATTGATAAACATGAGATGATTATATATGGTGATATAAATCAAACCTGTAGGTACTTGTTAGAGAACAAGATACTGGATAGATCCTCTATGAGATTACTACATGGGTTAGTGTCATAAGTGATCTCATAATAGTTATGTTATCGAATCCTTAGACCTAAGATTATCACAGATTCCTACAAGAGGAACATCATGTTTTAACATTGTAGGTGTAATTTTTGATCTCCCGAAAACAGGGAACTTCGTTTGTATTGATAAGAAGGCTTATTACAAACTAATAATCAAATAATTATAACAGAAGCAGAGGGAAGACCCTCTTTGTTTAATCGTGGGGACTTTAAGGTAGCTACAGGATGCTTCGCTCGGTGCTCGTGCCGAGTCTGCTTCCCTTGGACGATTCGACTGAGGTTGTCGGAGAGCTTCAGTACTCAGTAGAAGCTCAGGGTGAGGGAGTTCGTCTCTTCTGGCTCGCCGGCGATCAGGGCTCGGAGCTAGGAGATAGCGCTGTAATGCAAGGATATGCAAGAAGCCTCTTCCTCTTTTGATTGATCAATTGATCCCCTCCTTAGGGTTGCTGAAAGAAGCCTTTAAATAGGAGAGAGACAGTTTGGCTGTTTCTGGAATTATGGGATGTGACCATACATTGTTCAGAGACATCCTGCTGTTCCTCTGTGCTGCAAACGGTCATTCGAGGAGCCGCATGTTATGTCACGTTGCACAGGAGTGGGAAAGCCTCTCCTCGTATCTGTGACAGCGGCTGCCAGATACTTGAGTGGATCTGGCCAGCTCATCGAGCGTCGGCGGCTCTTGCCCTCGGTTTGGACGAGTGAGGTAAGCCGCATTTATGAGGGTGCAGGCTTGCTCTGATGCCTGTCCGCTTACTTACATCCTGAGCCATCGGACGACCGCTTGACGGTCCTGGGACACTGTGCCCCCCCTTCCGATGCCTCAATAGGAACAGGAGAATGGATGTTTCGTACCCGAGTGGGTTTGGGCCGTTTGTTGTATGCCGACAGCTCCAGCTCTCGATTCTGACGGGTGAGATGACCCACATTTATGAGTATGCAAGCCGGTCCGGCGCCTGTCTTGTTCGCTAGAATTGCGGACGGCCGTCTGATGAGTCTGGAGCACTGTGCTCTCTCCCTTCACATCGCAGGCAATAGGGGAGGCTTGTCCCTGGAAATCCGGCTTTCGACTCACGTAGGTGGACTTGGCCCTCTGCGAGCGGGTTTGGTATATGAGGGCGGATTTGGCCCCTGCGAGCGGATTTGACTAATGAGGGCGGATTCGGACCCCTGCGAGCGGATTTGGCTCATGAGGGCGGATTCGGACCCCTACGAGCGGATTTGGCTCATGAGGGCGGATTCCCTCTGTTAATAGGCCCATGTGACTTGTCGTGTGAGGGCCCATGTGTGTCATCAGGCCCGTCTCATGGCTACACCCCATTCTTCATCTAAGTGGATGGTCTTGACTTGTGGGCGAATTTGTTCGTTAGTCTGCCGCGGTAATTTTTACCATCTACAAGACCCCCTTCAAAGTTTTCAGACCAAAACCGGCTTACGTGTGGTCTGGAATACTTTGAATAAAGAAGTTTTGGGCGGACCAAGTGCCTTAGGATTTTTAACAAATCCTCAGCTATCAACGGATTTGATCTGTCTTTACCGATTACCGTTTGAATCGGGCTAGCCATACTATTCCCCTCAGTATGATGAGTTGTCGAGTAGTTTCTCTTAGGCTTCGTGCTAAGATTTCTACTCTGATCCCTATCCGCCTGAGGCACGGGTCTAAACAAGGTCACCTTGTCGGTTTCGAGATTTTGGGCTAGTCGCTTATTTCCCAAAGGTGGGTGAATCATGCAGGCGAAGTTTTAAGCTTCGATGGCGAAATTCCGCCCGACCTGCGGATTTTATCAGCACTTTCACTGATGAGACCCTTTTTTTCGGGCGAAAGTAAGCCCAGTGAGAGCAAACCGCGTGTTCACTTGTTGGGTTTAGCGCTTTTCCAGCTATGGCGGCGGGGTTCCGTCCTGTCCCCCTTTTTTTTGTGATTCGACAGTTCAACGTCAACTTCGTGCATCTCGTTTGGATTGTGGCCGTGGTTTTCGAATCCAACCGTCAGATGTAGCCGCCAATTTCGGTCCCTTCGATATACTGGGGGTGATCTGGGCCGTCGAATTTGGTCGTGGCCACGTCTCCTGTCTGTCAGGGTTTCGCCTTTCGAGGGCAATCGTGGCCACGTGGACGACTCTGCCCTTTTAAACCAGCCGTTTTCCTCCTTTGGGGGTTACTGTGCTCTCGAATCTAAAAAAAACTTCTAAGGAAAGAGTTCCCGCTTCATACTTGCAATGGCCCCAAGATCTAAGAGGTGCAAAGTGAGGGGAGCAGGCCCGGGACGCTACTCCGACCGTCTCTCCGCCGGCATGCCCGCCGGTGTACCAGAGCCGCGCTCGGGTAAGTCGATGGGTGCGTTGGACGACCCCGTATAGGGTACAGGCGTTGGGTTGGGGGGATGAGTGTCGCTCATTATCCTGGAATTCCACCGTCCTTTGGTAGCTTCCCCGATTTGGGGCAAAGTTTGCCCTATTTGCCTTTAGAAGGTGATTTCTTTCTCCTCGGGCGAGCTCAAACTCTAACGGGAAGGGGGCGGACCGGCTTTTTGATAGGCGAGTTCGGCCCTTTCCTGTTTGATGGGCGACTTTGCCCTCATAGCGGATTTTGTCTTGATTGACTTTTTGTTCCTTCTCGCAGCGACTTTTTCTGATGAGGCTTTTCCGGAGGGTGTGGCCGTTGGCCACACCGGGGGTATAGGCTATACGGAACCTCCTCGATTTCCCTCTCTAGCTCCGATACCCGCGTTCACTGTTAATAAGCCCTATGGCTTGATAAAGAGGGTCACGGACGGGTATCACCTGACATTACGCGAGTTGACGACTGATGCGGTGCTGACAGACGATGCCAGGACGGAGCTGCCAAAGCCTCAATTTTTATTCGGCGATGTAGCGACCGATCCTTCCGTTCTGCTGCTCAAAGAGAGCAGGTGGTTCCGTACGGTGGAAGGGACTCACTATTACCTCCCTAGTATGCCGAGAGGGTTCTCGATCGTCGAGCTGCGGTCTTTCGCGGTCCCCCGCGTGATGAACTGGGACTTGACTCCAACTCAGGACGGAGTCACTTGCGACGTCTTTACGGGCTCTTCGGCTAGGTATGGGGTGGAGAGTTCCTGTAAGCGCGTGACGGGTCTGTGCCCTGGCTTGTTGTCTAATGAGCCGCCGACAGGAGAGACGACGGCGGTAGCGGAGACTTTCCGCCATCGCTTCTTCCGTGTCGGTGGGAGGTTTCCCCCAAAAGACTTCAGAGCCCCAGGGTGGGTATACTCGGCGCCTGGTAGCGACACTTGGTGGTCCAAGATCACCGATTATGTCCTGGACGAGAATTCTGACCTCAAGGATTCAGAGCTGTACGTGGCCATTCAAGCCACTCGACATGGTTTGCGGATCAACGCTTCCCAGTTCCACAGCATCCTGAAACTGTACTGCGCGGAAAGCAGCACGTTCTTCACCCCCAACGGTGAGCTTGGCATTACCCCTCACGAGATGTATGACGTGTCAGGGCTGCCTCTGGGAGACTTTCCCTATGAGGAGTACGTCTCGGACCAAGACGAGATTGATCAGCTCTCGAACCATTCCCCCTTGACGGTTAAAACTCTGTGGGAGTTACTCTGCCACTACCACATCTGCCTCAGTACCTTAGGGGCTGCGGATCATAAGAGGAAGAAGAAGAGAACCCCGGGGATCAGCCACAAGAATTGGGCTGACTATCTGTTCCCAGGGAACAATGTCAAGGGGAAGCCAGCTCTTCCGCTAGGCTAGTGCGACGAGGCTGAAGTGGAGAGGAGGATGGCCGAAGGGGAGGCCACAGTAGTTCTCGAGCGTGATGAGGGCGGATTCAAATCCGGAATGGTCTTCCACTCGTTTCACCACCAGGCTAAGTCTCCTATATCTGGGAAGGCCTTATTTGCGGGGTATCTCATGCTGTGGCTAAAGAGGTACGTAGTCCCCACTCATTCTTTTGAGGCTCTTCCTGTGGAGGTTGTGTATCCGGCAGTTTTCTTAGCCTATGGGAAGTCTTATTCCTTGGTGTCAGCGACGATAGCGTGCATCCACTGGGGGCTCCGCAACCTGACGGCCTAATTCTGCCGCGTATCGGCTATCGATGAGGGGGTAGGAGAGATTATCAGGACCTCCAATCCTAGGGTGGGGCTGCCGTATACTTATTTGATGGCATGGTTTGTCTGCCATTGTGAGTGCTTGATGAGTGCCCCTGCGACTCCTCAGGGAGACAGGTTTGTTCCATTCGTCGAGCGCTTGGAGAGGTGCTCCTGGAAGTGTAAGGACATTCCCGACGCGCGGAAGACGCTCTCCCATTTCGTCCACTACAATTTCCGCTGTTCCTTTCCCTATTTCAGTAGAGGAGGATACGGGGAGTCCCTCAGAGATGTGCCGACGACGGATCATCACACGATTCTTTCGCGCAGCGCCTTCCGCTGGTTGGTGAATATCCGGCTGGGGTATCACATCCTTCGAATGGGCTCCGTGTGTTATCTTGAGCTGTATGTCCCTTGCAGGTTCGCCCGCCAGTTTGGGTACGACCAATTGTACGTAGGCAACGCCAATCCCCATCTGCACTTCGAATGAGGGTTGGTGGACGGAGCTCGGGGATGGTTCTGGACTCACGCTGGCGGTACCCATGCCCGCTTCGAACTACCCACGAAGGATCGTGATTTGCACCACACTCTCCTGTACTGCCGGTGGTATCAGGGTGCCAGCGCTGATCCCGAAGGCTTTTGGTTTAAGGGTTCGTGTTTGGCAGAGCAGGGGCATCCTCCCAGAAGGGCTGTTCGTTCTTCGAGGCGGAGGGGCCACCACACTGCTAGGGAGTGGCTCTCAAAGGATCCTGTCAAGGACACCGACGGCGTCGATGCGGGTATGGATGAGTCCGAGGCGCCAGAGACGCGAGCTCCTTCTCCTAGTCTTCCCTTGGATCCCCAAGGTGAGCGTAGGGAGCCTGTCGAGTTGACCCGAGCGGGTGATCGTCTGGAGCAAGCAAGGAGCACGATTGTTGGGCGGATGGGGATGCCCCTGCTATCTCCAAGCAGTTCGTTGCTCTCAAAACGGCAGCGAGCGGCGGCGGAGGGTTCCAGAGCGAAAGCAATCAAGAAGGCCCGTAGCAAGGAGACTGTGGGGACCACCTGAGCGGCGGATGGTCAGGGCGATATTGTCTCTGGGGCGGGAGCTGCTCAACCTACCCCTTCTGCCGTATCGTGGGCGGTTCCGGTGACTTCGAAGGACATCCTTCCTTCATCCGATGTGGGGCCACAGGTGGGGGTCTCAACGACTCCTGCACCTGCACCAGGAGGTAATCTTCCGGCGCAGTACTCCTGTGTACAAAGTCGGGTTCGTATCCTCTGACTGTTCGTATTGAATCCATGCAGGTGCAGTCGAGAAAGCGATCCCCATTCCTTCTGACGAAGAGGAGGGGAGTGGAGACAGAGGAGAGCTAGAGGGTTCAGGTAAGCATGGGTCTCAGTGTTGTTGATCCTTCTAAGCCGAAGGGGCATTTATCAATCTTCTTTTTGCATCCGCAGTTGGCCCTTCTTATGAAGCTACTGGCAAGAAGGATCCTCCCTCTTGGGAGGGTCATTCAGGCGAATCAGAGACGGATGACGACGCCTTAGTTCATGAGGCGCTATCGAGCGAGGAGGAAATGTCGGCCCCTGCGGGTCAACAAGGAGGAACTTCCACTTTCGAGGGAGTACCGGTCGGGGGTGAGCGTTCAGTGCGAGAGTCCCCAACTCAAGGGGGGACCCCCACTGGGCTGATGGCCACTTCCTTGTCTGTGGTGACCTGCGATCCTGCCGCTGCTACCCTGGTGGCACCAGCGGTCGTTCTGGCTCTGGCGGCGCCAATCGCTGCTTCCGCGGTCATGACTACCAGTACCTCAATTGTGACTTCATCCTCGACCGAGGATGCCGCTCTCTCCCCCTTGGAACGCTGGCGAAAGAGGAAGGTGGCACGAGCTCTGGTCAACTTCCAAGACACTTTGGCCCACTGCATCCAGTTGGCTTTGGAGGAGAGTTGTCCCTTCGAGGAATTCAAGGAGGATCTTGAACACGACTTGCTTTTCCTACTCAAGAGGCTTGGCGCCACTGTGGCGAAGCCCTACTTTCGGCGTCTGAACGAAGTAGAGGGCGCTGTTCAGCAGCTGCTCGCCCTCCGCGCGGAAAGTTCCACTCTTGTTGATCTCGCCTCCTGCGAAGTTCGAGTGGCTATGGCAGATCGTGATTGCCGCCTAAATGAGACTATGTCGCTGGAGATAAAGTTGTCAGCAGAGTTGGAGCAGGCCAAGGCCGAGGATGAACGAGTGGCCCACGAGCAACAGGCGGCCGATAATCGGCTCTCCCGACTCTCTTTCGAAGTAGAGAGGCTCAAACGGGTTATAGCTAACGCACAGGCTTCCTTGGCCGTTCAAGAGAAGGCTCGTGATTAGGTGGCAAAGGAGCTGGAGGGTATTGAGTCTCGTCGGTAATTGGTCGATGATTCTGTCGAGGAGAAGGATCGAGCTCTCAAGGATGTCAAAGATACTATTCAGGACTTAATCTCGCGCACAGAGGAAGATCTTCGTCGAGAGGTCCTAAAGAGGCTTGAGCTTCACCATGCTGAGGAAATTCGTGAGGTAGAGCTGTGATTGAGAGCCTTGTAACTTACCTTTGATTTCCCATTTGTAATAGGATCTTTTTTATGAATGGAATTATCCTTTTGTTTCGACTATTACTGCTTGTGTGCATACTATATATATATATATATATATATATATATATATATATATATATATA
>BQKN01000891.1:415513-455389 GCA_022839385.1 Asparagus kiusianus | reverse complement strand
TGTTTGCGGTGAAAATTGATTGTTTCATTGTGGGATTCATTACAAACTTCAGACATTTACAACGAATACAAAAACAGACTTTTTATAAGACTTTTACACAATGAAAACAAAAAAAATTACAATTCTCTTCAAACAAACGCAACGAGTGTTTATCGCCCGCTGCTTGCATGGGATCTTGGCCTGTGATGGGGACGCGTTAGTCCGTGAACCACCGAACGATTAATATTTGGACAGAGTTTCGTCTATCCGCAAAGGGATCGAGAAACTGTAGCTCTTATCTCGGCGAAGCGAGATAATCACTCTTCTTAAGATTACCGCAACGGGATAATCCTAAGGAACGAACCGGGCTGCAGATCTAACTCCTCCTCCTCTCTGAAATCTATGCACTTTAAGTCTTCAGTTCAGCAGGGCTTCGCCGAGGCACGAGAATTCCAGATCCAGAAAAATAAGGGCCTAAGGCTGTATTTATAGGCTCAGGGGGAGTTCCGGGCGGTTAAAACAGCGTAACGACCCGTTTTTGGGCCTGGAGACACCCTTAGGTGTCTCGGCCTTGGCCGAGACACCTTGGGGTGTCTCGTTTGTGCCGAGACACCTCGGGGTATCTCAACTCAGGCTGAGACGTTCCGTTTTGTACATTTATCCATTTCCGCCGTAACTTCTTCATCCAAACTCAGATTTGAGCGATTCAAAGTGCGTTGGAAAGCCGACGACGAGTTCTATAAGCTTCAATGATTAGATCATCTATGGAATAAATGAGACACGAAGGGTATTTCGCCGTTTGTGAACGACAAGAGGTTCCCGATCAGTTCGTATCCTCATTATTCTGAAACTTCGTTACTTCACGTAGTTCGTCGATCCACTTTAGGCATTCATCAACATCAATCAAGTTTTTGTGAATTGGATAGTTACGTTCATCATCTTTTCTTAGCGCCGAGCTGTTCGTGGAGACATATGGGCAATTTTTGATGCCTACAGATACCCCCTCCAAAGCGTTCCAGACTCGTTTCTTTTATAGAAGAGGCTGGAATACTTTGGATGTGATTGGTCCAATCTTCCATCGGCGTAAAGGACCTGTAGTTAGCTTCAACTCTTGGTTCCTTTGATTTTTAGTCTATTCGATGTTTTGACGAATAGCCAAAGTCCTTCCGGCGCTGCGTTCATTGTCTGGCCGTCGTCGGAGTCTCGAGTCTAAAATCGGTGAGTTGGGTTTGGCTCATGTCATTGAATTGACTTAGAATAGACTATTTACGTCGCACTAGCTCTTTCACTACAACGCATTGATTGGCGTTGACCTAGGGTTACGTGTTGACCGACGTTAACCTAGGGTTTTAGACGTCGCACGTTGACTTTTTGATCGCAACGCGTTGACTAGCGTTGACCTAGGGTTACGCGTTGACCTGTGTTTGACCTTAGGGTTTCGAACTACCCAGCATTAACTTTTGATCGTAACGTGTTGGCTGGTGTTGACCTAGGGTTACGCGTTGACTAGTGTTGACCCTAGGGTTTTGAATCGCCCGACGTTGACTTTTGATCGCAACGCGTTGGCTGGCGTTGACATAGGGTTACGCGTTGACCGGCGTTGACCCTAGGGTTTTGAATCGCCTGGTGTTGATTTTTAATCGCAACGCGTTGACTGACGTTGACCTAGGGTTACGCGTTGACCAGTGTTGACCCTAGGGTTTTGAATCGCCCGACGTTGACTTTTGATCACAACGCGTTGACTAACGTTGACCTAAGGTTACGCGTTGACCGGTGTTGACCCTAGGGTTTTGAATCGCCTGACGTTAATACAGTTTATACTCGTACGTTTATTGGAGTATACATAGTTTAAGCTCTTGAGGTATTGGAGCATGGCGGTCCTAAATATCGGAGTTGCAGGACCAACTATGAAAGTTGATTCATCTGCATGTATAGATCTTATCCTGAAGTTGTTGGATGCTCAAGTCACGAGACCAACTAATGAAGTTGATGCGTCAATGACTCGTATTTATAAAATTTTTCGCAAATTCTCAGCCATCAACGGGTTTAATGAGCCTTTACCGACTACCGTTTGAGTCGGGCTAGCACGCGGATTGTTTAAGTCTGTTCCGCATGTAACGTTAAGCTAAAAGAGTTAACCCTTTTAGTGCTACGATATTGAATACGTAGACTTCATCTTTCTCCTGTGAAAAGATTAAACAGTGACGTGTATCAGACGTTAACTTAGGATTTTTGGCAAATCCTCAGCCTTCAATGGATTTGACATGCTCTTACCGATTACCGTTTGAATCGGGCTTACATGCGGATTGTTTTAAGTCCGTTCCGCATGTGATGTTGTGCTGAAGGAATGAATTCCCTTAGACTTGATGCTACGATATTGAATACGTAGACTTTGTCTTTTTCACGGGAATAAACTACCCGGCAACGCGTATTAGGCGCTGACTCATCCTTACTTAGGATTCAGGATAAAAGTCCCCAGACTGGAATTCTGGTGTCTTCTTCAATCGGTGAAAGACTAAACCGGCAACGCGTGTTAGGCATTGACTTATCCCTACTTAGGATTCGGGATAAAATTCCCCGTGCGTGTGAAGCACGGATTTTGGTGTTATGAATAACAACCTGCCACAATGTCGAATATGTGGGCTTTTATCCTTTTTTACGGTTAAGGACTAACCGGCAACGCGTGTTAGGCGTTGGCTTATCCCTTCTTAGGCTTCGGGATAAAATTCCCCAGACTAGAATTCTGATGTCTTCTTCAATCGATGAAAGACTAAACCGGCAACGTGTGTTAGGTGTTGACTTATCCCTACTTAAGATTCGGGATAAAATTCCCCGTACGTGTGAAGCACGGATTCTGGCATTATTAATAACAACCTGCCACAATATCGAATATATGGGCTTTTGTCCTTTTTTACGGTTAAGGACTAACCGGCAATGCGTGTTAGGCGCTGACTTATCCCTACTTAGGCTTCGGGATAAAATTCCCCATGCGTGTAAGGCGTGGATTTTGAGGGTTGAAAAGGTGGTGTCTTCTCTTAGGGCAAAGACGAACCCGATGCGGGAGAGGAAGAATTTTATATTCTATCTCCCAAAGCTGAAAAGGAAGAATTTTATATTTTATTTTCAGATGCAAAGGAGACTCGGGGTGGGATCTCCACCTCCAGAATCCAGAAAGGTGAAACTAGAAGTGGGATCTCCACTCCGAGAATCGGAAAGATTCAAGCAACTCTAACTTTTATAGGATTGGTTGCTTAATCCAAAAAAAGAATTCCTCATTTGTTGAGGTGAAATTCCGATTCTAGCCCTAACTTTTATAGGTTTGGCTAAAAAGGAACATGTGGAAGTCTTTCGTCTATCGAAATGGATGACTCAATCTTGGTCCTAACTATCTGCATGTTTGACCAAGTGAGGTTAGAGGCAATCCTAACTTTTATAGGTTTGATTGCTCAAGTTGAAAATGGACCTCTCGTTCATGAAAGGAATCGAGAGGGGAATCTGGCTTTGGCCCTAACTTTTATAGGTTTGACCAAGGGAGCATTGGGAATGGGAGGTTTGAGACGATCTTACCTTTTATAGGTTTGATCACTTGATTTGACAGTGGACCTCTCGTTCATGGAAGGAATCGAGAGGGGACTTTGGTTGTGGCCCTAACTATAAGAAGGTTTGACCAGGTAGACAGTGAGAGTGAGAGTACAAATTACAACGGGAGTGTTGACTCATACAAATCACAGTGGGGGTTTAGTGTTTATCATCTAAGTTGTAATGATCAGGTTATCCCTAAGAAAATTACATGTAACATTCTTTCGGGAACTTCCCGTTACATGAGTCATCCACCCCCAGCTTCCTCGCGAAACTGGGTTTATCATTGCATTTGGTTGCATGATCGGGTTATCGTATAGAATTCTTTAGGAACTTCCCGTCAATGGTAGGAAACAGTTTAGACTCATATACCTATTGGAGTGTCAGGGAGCAGTTTAACCTCTTATACCGGTCGGAGGATTGAGAAGCAGTTTATACTCGTATACTCTTCGGAGTGTTAAGAAGCAGTTTATACTCTTATACTTGTCGGAGTCTTGCCGTTTTCAATTGGCTTACCCTAGTGTTATGACGCCGGCTTCAACCAAGGTCTGGATGCTATTCTTTAAAGTAAAGCAGGCCTTGGTGGGATGAAGGATCCTCCTGTGGTACGTACAGTACTTCGGATCCGCAGTATTGTCAGCTTCCTCCTGATTCGCGATGGATGGCAGCTTGATCTTGTTGTTTTCGAGAAGGGTCTCGAAGATGGCTGGAACGTCTTCGTCCTTGAATGAGTACTCTTTTTGGAGCCTCTGATCCGAAGTCTTCTGCTGTCTTCGGGGCTGCTGTTGCGACGTCTGATTAACGTCAACAATTATTATAGGTGCCTTCCCTTCTTCATGGGAAACGAGACTCGGATTCAAAGAGTTAGCCATCGCTTGGCTTCTTTCGACCTTCCTCCTTCTGAGGAAGCGTTCGGCCTGCTCGCCACGCACCTTCAAATCTTTCCAGGTATTGAGCGGCTCTACTCCCATAACGTCCAAGATGTTAATGGACAAGTTGTTATGACAGGTCTGCAAGACGAATTCCCCCGTGACGGGATTCTTGCAGTTCATTGCCTGATTGCGGAAGCGTTTGATAAAGGTATCCATCGACTCTCCGTCTTTCTGTTTCTCATCGAAGAGTGTCCTGATTAACACTTCGACGTCATCATCGAAGAAATGAGTGAGGAACATGCTCTCCATGTCCTCCCAGCTGTTAACGCTTCCAGCCTTGAGACGGTGGTACCAATCGAAGGCAGGCCCACGAAGGGTGCCAACGAATGACCGAACCATCAAGGGATCGTTGCCAAAAATTATTCCTAAATAAGACTTAAAATATATTAAGTGCTGAGTAGGGGAACCATTTTCGTTAAACAACGTGAAGTTGATCAGGTTGAACTTTGCCGGATACGGGATCGAATCCCACTTTCTTGGGTAGGGAGACAGAATACCGGTCCTTTTTATCTCCTGAACAGACATTAGCGCATTGATTTTACACTCGAGGTCCTTTATTTTATCGTCCTAGTCTATATCCTGTTTTGGATAATTTTCGAGAGGAATAATGCGGCCACCCCCAGTGTTATCATCATTGGTGGGTCCACCCCCAACGTCGTTATTTTTAGTGGGACCACCCCCAGCGTTGTGTTCATCCACATCTGAATCGCTACCTGCTTGGTTAGCAGTGCTGTGATGGATGGACTCACCTAGCTGATTCGATAAAGCTCGGATTTGTTGGTCGTGCATTTGTCTCATCTCCTGCATAGCCATTTCCACTTCGATCTTGAACGCTTTTTTCTGCTTAGCTAAAGCATCCTCAACCATTTTGGCTACTTCCTCGGTGTTGATCATAAACACCTCACGAGATTGTCTGGGACTGGATACAAAGTGGCTTCTGAAGCGACTACCGAGCAAGCGTCTGACGCTTCATCGTCCGAGGATAGTCCTCTGGTCATCCTCAAATAATCTCTACGTCTAGTAGTCCCTGCACGTAGCCGAGTTAAATGATGTAATATGAGGGGATCCGAATCAGAAGGTCGGGTAGATTTCCTCTTATCAGTCACGTTGGCGATGACTACGGATTGTTCAGGCCCAACGGCTTCTAATTGAAGCCAAGACATTAGTTGGGCTATCTCCGAATTGACTCTCTTTCCTGGGGAGAAATCAGGGTTAGAAGTAATCGGAGACTTCCTCTTATCGACCATATTGATGGTGAATGCTGGGAGTTCGTCATCTCGATTGGCTGATCGCCTCTTGCTAAAACGCCTTGATTTGGGTTTCAATGCTTCTGCGAAGATACTCTCGAATATTGAGACCCTCCGTGGAGCGGTCTTGGGGCAACTACACGCTGATAATACTACCCTGATAATTTTGTTACACGAACAGTGAGAGTCCGCTTCCCAGGTACTTCTCTTTCGAGATTTATTCGTACCCCCAGCCCGATAGTACAACTCATCGACGTTACAGTCAGAGCAACCTATCGGCTGTTTACATAAATTCTTAGGTATAACGTGTTCATCTCTCTGACGCATTTTCCTCTGAGTAAACATTACCTTGTTGGCATCTGCAGGAGTCACACGTTTGGAATCACACTTTTGTGAGGGTGAAACCTTAACGGGCTCCTGGTTTTCTGCACGCACCCCCAATTGCAGAAATCAACTTGTTAGGAGGTCGCGTATTACCCCCAGTCTGGATGTTTGCTCGGGGTTCCTTCAATGGTCCCAAGCGTTCCTTAATAGGTGCTTTGCCTTGATCCTCGGGGAGAGAGCCAATGTGATCCTTCAATAGGATTCTAAATTTGAAGAGACCCACGCTGTCATAGGGCTTCACCGGAAGTGCGGGAGCAATAGGAGTGGGATCTGGAGTTGACAAAGGCCGGAGAGCAGCCTCGGATGCTTTTTCCTTAGGCGCTGACTTGGCCTTTGGCATCCAGACTTGCTTAGATTTTGGTGGTTTTTTGGCCACCTTTTCCTTTTGCAATTCCTGTGCCTTCCGTACAAGAATCCTTGTCTGCGCTAACAGTACGCGATGCTTATGGATACGCTCCTCAAGAGTTGAACGGGTTCGTTTGACACGAACCTATTCGTTAGTAGGTGGTTGGGAGGAGGTTCCCAAAGCTTGTTGCTGGAACACTTTGCGCCTTCTGAGTTTCAGATCCGCATCATAGCAGATCCCGTCAACAGGCTTCAAAGCCTTGGCAAATTGACGCGCGAGACGTTGACGGCGCCTTTGACGAGCCCCTTTCGTCAACACTGGTGCACTTTCAACGAGCAACTCCTTGACTTTCGAGGAGTTGTCACGAACGTTGGATCTGGTTTCTCTGGAAGCCGGAGAGGAATCCTCCACTGCATTCGGGTTCAGATCATCAGCATTGGTTTTTGGATCTGAAGTCACGTTCTTCGCGGCAGTGGTTTTCCTGCATTTACAAGAAGAAGATCTGGAGGAGGAGGAGGAAATAACTTCCTCGAATTTTTGCTGATCGAATTCGTATTCGACCTCTTCGAGCACCGGGATCTTGATCGTCGGCTGCGGCACGACAGCTTCGGCAGCGAAGCTGTTGGCTCTCACTGTGGTCGCCAGCTTATTTGTAGTGAAAATTGATTGTTTCATTACGGGATTCATTACAAACTTCAGACGTTTACAACAAATACAAAAATCACTCTTTTTATAAGACTTTTACACAATGAAAATAAAAAAAATTATAATTCTCTTCAAACAAACGCAACGAGTGTTTATCGCCCCCTGCTTACGTGGGATCTTAGCCTGTGACGGGGACGCGTTAGTCTATGGACCACCGAACGATCAATATTTGGACAGAGTTTCATCTATCCGTAAAGGGATCGAGAAACCATAGCTCTTATCTCGGTGAAGCAAGATAATCACTCTTCTTAAGATTACCACAACGGGATAATCCTAAGGAACGAACCGGGCTGCAGATCTAACTCCTCCTCCTCTCTGAAATCTGTGCACTTTAAGTCTTTAGTTCAACAGGGCTTCGGCGAGGTACGAGAATTCCAGATCCAGAAAAATGAGGGCCTAAGGCTGTATTTATAGGCTCAATGGGAGTTCCGGGCGGTTAAAACCGCGTAACGACCCGTTTTTAGGCCTGGAGACACTCCTGGGTGTCTCGGCGAGGCCGAGACACCTTTGGGTGTCTCGGCCTAAGCCGAGACACCCTTGGGTATCTCAACCTTGGCCGAGACACCTCGGGGTGTCTCGTTTGTGCCGAGACACCTCGGGGTGTCTCAACTCAGGCTGAGATGTTTCGTTTTGTACATTTGTCCGTTTCCGCCGTAACTTCTTCATCCGAACTCGGATTTGAGCGATTCAAAGTGCGTTGGAAAGCCGATGACGAGTTCTATAAGCTCCAATGATTAGATCATCTGTGGAATAAATGAGACACAAAGGGTATTTCGCCGTTTGTAAACGACACGAGGTTCCCGATCAGTTCGTATCCTCATTATTCTGAAACTTCGTTACTTCACGTAGTTCGTCGATCCACTTTAGGCGTTCATCGACGTCAATCAAGTTTTTGTGAATTGGATAGTGACGTTCATCATCTTTTCTTAGAGCCGAGCTGTTCGTGGAGACCTATGGGTAATTTTCGATTCCTACAAACTAGTATGTGTGTATGTGATTGAGCTTTAAGTATTAAACACATATAATATAAAAAACCTAAACTAAATATACTCAAGCTCTTGATTTGTCTTCAATATGCTCGTCTTGGATGCAGATGAAGCTTGATCTTGGATCTTGACTTGAATTGCATTGCTTCATGCCAATATTCCTTCCATCCTCCAAAGGATATAATCGTGAAAGCTCTATTCCATCCATCCTCCAACTTATTGTTTGTCTACAATAAATAAGAAAACACAAACACTAGACAAACAATATTAGTTGTAAATTATTTGTTAAAACATCATCAAAACAAAAAGGCCAACATCCTCATCATAATGAATTTTTATAGGAAAAAAAGGAGTTGATCAATGGTATAGTTGGTGAGAGGGAAACTCTAGAAGCTTAATTTGGATATGTGGATATATTATAGATAGAGATTGAGAAGGATGGTTTTGAAAACAGTGGGTGTGGGGGGGTATAATTAATATGGTTTTTGTTTGTGTGGTTTTCTTTGTTCATTTTCAAGATATCTGTGGTCTTGTGGATTTTTCTGCGTAAAAATTGACTCACTCCCGAAAAGGGATTGTTTGTATTAATAAGAATGACTTATTATAAACTAAGGATCAACAATTACAACAGAAGCAAAGAGAATGTCTTCTTGTTTAACATGGGTTCTTCGGTAGCGATAGGATACCTCACTCGAATACTTGCTTCAAGTTTGTTTCCCTTAGATGATCCGATCGAAACTGTGATTGAGCTTCAATACACAATAGAAGCTATTGTGTGATTGAGTTTGATTACCCGAGCTTGATAAATGTCAAGGCTGAATGCTTAGAGAAGGCTAATGTGCAAGAGTTTGCAAAAAAACCAAGAGTCTCAAATCTGAGAGTTCAGATTGAGTCTACTTCAACAATCCAAGCTTCTGCTTGAGAATTTCTAACCAAACTCTCAAGATGCCAAGTCAATCAAGCCCACAAAGCTAGCCAAAGTCTTTGATTGAAGAGTCTTAAAAATGCTAAGCCCCTTTCATGTGGCCAAAGGTGGCTTATAAATAGGTAAGAAGAGACATGGTCAATCAATTGACTTGTAGGATGTGACCGCTCACAGGTGAAGAGCACCATACCCTCCCCTATAGTTGTGGAATGTGACCACTTATAGGTGATGGGAGCTATGCTCCTATCCCTTAAACCGTGGGAAGTGAGAATGCCCACTCCTACCAGTAAGCAGCTGCTTGCACCGCTCAGGCGAGGCCGGCGGGCTTGCAGGCGAGCTCGTGTATTGTCTGAATGCTCAGGCAAGCTTGCAAGCGAGCTTAACGAATAGGCGGGGTCGACTGGCGGACCCCCCAAGCGTTAGGCGAGCTTGAGTCATACGGGCGAACTCCCTACAGGCGAGCTTGACTCGTACGGGTGAGCGAAGCATTCATGCGAGCTTGACTCGTGCTGGCGAGTCAAACAAACAGGCAAACTCGACTCGTGTAGGTGAGCCGGCCAATCAGGCGAGCTTGACTCATGATGGCGAGTTAAGTTATGTTGGCAAACTTTGACTCGTGCGGGCGAGCAAAGCATGTTGGAGAGTCAAGCTTGCAAGTGAGCTTTGCTTGGCCTTTTGAATGCATGTGAGCTTGACTTGTGCTGGTAAGTCAAACAATCTGGCGAGCTTTGCTTGACCTCTTGAATGAAGAGGATCTAACTATCAGGTGAGCTATGCTTGGCCTCTTGAATATAGGCGAGCTATCTAATGTAGTTTGCATTTGCAATCTTGAGCACGCATGCGAGCTCAAAACATGGGCAGATGGGGCCAATCAGGCAAGGTTTGACCTCCTTGATTAAAGGTAATTTTTATTTCCTACATGGATATATATATAGCTATAGCATTATTACTCTCTTTTGGTTTTGTGGAAGAATTTAGGAATAAAAAATTGAAATTATCTATTCGGTTAAAGTAGGATCATATAAGTTAAGCCTATACATGAAATTTATTTTAACCAACACATATATATAAGTATTACAATGGGCATTGAGATCTAAGTATGTGTGAGATTCTCTTTGACTTTTATACAAATAGTATCTATTTTAATAATATAGTATAATTAAACTTTGTGATATGAAAAAGATCAAATATACAATATAATTAATTGCTTTAAAATAATCTAATCTAATCTAATAAGAAGAAAATAGATTAAAGTGATGTGAAAATTATTGTAATTTTATAATTTATAATTTTTAAACAATCTAATCTAATCTAATAAGAAGAAAATAACAAAGGTATATACTAATTGATAAAGATGAAAGTGCTATGAAAATTGTTATAATTTTTTATCTAAAAAAATCAAACTATAGTATAATTAATTACTTAAAATAATCTAATCTAATAAAAAGAAAATAAATAAAAGTACTGTGAAAATTATTGTTATTTCCTATTATGAAAAAATTAAACATACAATATAATTAATTGCTTTAAAAGAATCTAATCTAATCGAAGAAGAAGAAAATAATAAAGGTACATACCTATAGAAGGAGATGAAAGTGCTATGAAAATTATTGTAATTTCTTAGCTTATATATATTGGTATGTGATGTTGCACGTGAGAAGATAAAAATTATAAATAGAGTTCTATTTAAATAATAATAGTATAATTAAACTTTCAAACTGATTATACAATATTGTGAACTGCTTGAATTTTACTCGGTGAGAGATCGTCATGTTGTGTATTTAGGTCACAACTATTTGTTTTAATTTTTCTTTTTTATATTTTTGAGATTGACTTTTGTCTCTTTAATTTGTTTGGTAGATTTTATAAATATCTCATCCACATCATGTATATTTGTTGGTCGATGTTGTTTCTAGGTTCGAACTTTAGGGCAAACATTATATGTCTCGTTAATTTGTTTGGTTTTTGCATATACTCCATTCATATTATAGACATTTATAAATTTGGTATTTAATAATTTTATTCAGTTTTACATTTCAATTTAAACTACATCTTTATCTTTATACTATGTATATCTAATAAGAATTCATCAATTTTTTAATTTACTCTTACTTAATGGATTAATATTTGAATTCTGAGGGTATTTTTATCTACTGAAAGATTTTTTTCGAACTTGTGCTTCTAAAGGAAGTATGACCGGACTTTTATACCTCTCCTACTGAACACTGTCTAAGCTCATAAGAGTAAACCGCCAATTATATTTGGGGATATGTCTACAAATAGGATGGATTTAGAGGTTGCATGTGTTGTCCTCATTTTTGCTGGATCTCAAATGAAAGTTTAGAGGGAGGTGAGTAGGTGTGTTATAGTTTTCGTTTAGACATAGAATGTGCAATGAAAATATAGAAAATTAAAAGCGAACAAGCAAACCAAAAACCAACTAAGGAACATGCGAGATTTTTATAGTGGTTCAAATAATAATCCTACATCTACTCTTCATTCTCACAAAGAGCTTTCTCACTATGACCAGAGTGCACTAGAATCACAACCCGATTTAGTAGGCTCACAAAGACCGCATCCTAGAATCTACCTGAAACCCATAACGTCTCACAAATGATTAATACCTAGCCCTACCTAGTCAGAATCCTTAATTATCACCAACTTGAGTACACCGTACAAGATGAAACAAAAACTATGAAAATAGTTTAAGTACAAATTGAAAGATCTTTTAGCCATTTTTCTAAGCAAACCATTCTTCAAAAGATTGACGTGAAGATGGTGAAGAAATAGTGATGATGTTGTATCAAGGGTATCTCTCCTTGCTGAAACTATCTGAATATGCTGAGCGTGACAAGAAAGAGAGTTTGATAAGATTCCAGGGATTTGAATCACAAATCAAATCATCTTCACAAACCCTAGAATAAATCTCTCTCTCTCTCTCTCTCTCTCTCTCTCTCTCTCTCTCTCTCTCTCAAAAGATCTATTTTTCTCATAGCATAGAACCTCTCTAAAATATGATCTCTTCCTATATTATATAGGCTCTAATAGATAGGAAAAGAGCTATTAGAATCATAGTAGAAATTAGGGTTGAAAGGGATCAACGAATGGTTGTGATTAACTCTTGAAATCTGCCAAAACATGTCAATATCGTTCTTAAGCAATCCTGACCATCAATGGTTTCCTGAGCACCATCTTGTTAGACCCTAGAGGGGGGTGATTAGGGTCTTATGCTAATCTAATCTGATTAAATACCAATTAAAACTAATTAACAAATTATCCTAACAAGAATGAAATACAACAAGATATATGAGCTAGGATAAGCAATATGAACTAAGGGATATATCCTAGCAATGAGATATGCTATGAGATATATGCAAGGATATACAAATCACACAAGGGTAAGCAAACTAAACTAGATAGTGGACAATATAAACAATGAGCAATATACAAAGGCAATATAAGATATGAACATAAAAAAAGTACGTCAATGCAATCACAAACAAACGATATGATTACGGAGTTCGGTCTAACCACTTGACCTACGTCTCCGCTCCTCACCTCGAGGAGATCTCCACTATCACAACTGGTTTGAAAGCCAGAACTTCTACACACTCAGTTTTCTAGCTAACCGAAAACTCTACAACTCACACTCTTGCAAACCCACTCAACACCCTCACAAGTGTTGGACCTAGCCGTGTCTCCCTCAAGTGCTCAGTTACAATCTCTCCTCAACCGACGCCACTCCTCTTGGGACGATCCCCGACTCTCACCACACACTCCTCTCAGTGTACAAGTGTATTACAAAGTGTATCTCATAATAAGCACAAATACAACAAATGATTGTTCTCTAATATGGATGAGAATACAATGAAAGCTCACACTCAATTGTTACAATCTCTCACCAAGCCAAATATATTATGTATGAAAAATACAATAAGCTCATGTGGGTGTGTGTGAACAATGAGTGAAATAAAAACAACTAAACTCAATTGTAAATACTAGCTTAATAGAAATAATAATCAATAAATAATTATGAATAAAAGCTTGAATGAGTTTAGGAAAACTTCTCTATATGATAAGCGAGAGAGAGATGGATTGAAGCTCAATGAATTGATCACCACTTCCTCTTATGGAATTCTTCACAAGCCAAACCCTTAAACAAACTTAAAACCAAACTTAAACTCTTTTAAAACTTGTTAAAACATTTCTTGGATTCTACATAGAACTGAGGAAAAAGGGGGTATTTATAGAAACCCCAAAGCCAAGAGAAAGCCAAGAAAAAGACCAAAAAACCACTCAGCAACGGCTCTGAAAATTAGCCGTTAGAACTAAAATGACAGTACAGCGGTCGACCGCCAGCAACAAAAAACCAGATTATGGCTCTGGACAAGCGACGGTCGATCGCGGCGGTTGACCGCGAAAGTCTCTGGACTTGCTACGGTCGACCGTCACGATCGACCGCGAGCCAGCAAAATATATTCTAGGTTCTGAACCCATGGGCGGTCGACCGCGAACAGATACACAGGAAAACAGTTTTAAAATAGTTTTTTGGGACTTTTGAAAATATGTTAAAAATAACAAATAAAGTCCAAAAAATATGAAACTTTGGGAAATGTATATAAACATGTAAATGAACATGTTACAAAAGGAATTTTTCAAATTGCATTTTCCATTTGTAAAATATCATCATTTTACAAATAAGTCCAAAACACAAAAATGTAAATACATGAATTTTGATATTTTGGCTAAACCATGTTTTAAAACTTTACAAAATGATTTTATAGACTTGAAGAAAGATGTAAACTATTGTTATGAAGTCTATAAACTAGAAATACAATATTTTTGCAAATACACTAGAAAATGAAACATATGAGTATGTATATGAAAATATATTTGTTTCATATCTAAGTAGTTAAACCAAATCACAATAATAAATATGAAATATGTAATCTCATATTTATAAACATAAAAACCCAAAACATGCATGTATATATATAACTATATATTTACATAGAAACCAAATACGTGTGTGTATATGATATTGAGCTTAAGGTACTTAACACACATAATATAAAACCTAAACTAAGTTACCCAAGCTATGATCTTGATCTTCAATTAAGCTTGACTTGGTACACTTTACGGATGAAGCTTAAACTTGATCTTTAACTTGAATTGTACGTTGCTTCACTCCACAATTCCGCCAACCTCTGTTTGATATCATCGTTGAAGCGCTATTCCATCCATCCTCCAATATATTGTTTGTCTACAATAAATAAGAAAACACAAACACTAGACAAACAATATTAGTAGTAAATTGTTTGTTAAACATCATCAAAATAAGAAGGCTAACAAACTTCTCCTTTTTGATGATGACAAACAATTTACAAAAAGAAATATATGCATGAAAGAAATGAACATATAAAAAATAATTCACATGCATATAAACAAGGAAATGTATACTCATAATATTTCTCCCCCTTTGACGACATCAAAAGGGGAAAACCATAAAGAGGAAAGAGAGCGAAAGCTCCCCCTACAAATAAGCATGAGTGAGTATAAAACAAATATAAGGATTGCTCCCCATATCAAAATGCCATATAGAATATATGAAATGAAGATCATGGCAAACATATGTGAGCAAGCATAGATGGAAAATATGTTAAATACTACTCACATACAAAAAGATAACGAGAACACATATAAATATGTCAAAATGGAAATAGTGTCTCATTAACACAAAAAAATAAAAACCATGTAAAAATAGATTTATGAAAACAAATGAGAGAATAACATGAGAATCATGCAAAAAGAGTTTTCGAATGAAAACAAATCAACCAAATGAAATCATAAATCAACCACAATCACATAAAACCAAACCATCATTGATTTTCAAAAATCAAGAGAGGCAACTATATCTAGCTCTTGAGCTAGTATCAACCCATATGAACATTTTAGCACCCGATAAACAAGATTTGGGAATAAACACCCAATAATCCGGGGGGGTTATATAAGTACAAACCTCTCATCAAAATCGAAACAAATAATCATGAAAATAAAAGATTTGATCAATTAAAAATTTTATTTTCATAACCAAAAGATTTTAAGACATAATTTTTAAAACCAAGAAAAGAAAAAATAAAAATACTAAAATTCTTGGTTTAAAAATCAAATTTGTTTTGGTACCCAAGAATTCTTGGTACCAAAAAGTTTAGGGACATGACCCCTATCATTTAAGCTCAAAGCCTAGGGTTATGAACCCGTTTGGGCACATATAGTGCACTAACACGGTCAAAGCAATAATCACTCAAATGATCCTTCCGATTATAATTTATGCAATAAAAGAGATCCATTTGTTTTTGTGGACCATTAGCTCGTGTACGGGAATCATTTGTAAATAAAGATTGTCTTTTAAAATTATTTTGCAAATGAGAAACATTCTTAAATAATGGTCTATTTGGAACATATTGCAACTTAGAAGTTTTTTGCATATCAAAAAAATTTTAGTAAGATGTCCAAACTTACCATAAACATCACATTTAAAAGCATGTGGTCCACTAAAAGCATTTGGCAAATGAGATTTCTTTTTCAAATCAAAACAATATTCGGCCAAATGATCAAAACGACCACAATGATCACATCTATACACATGAGCATGCTTATGATGAACAATGGGTGCATGTGTGTGTACATGTGATGAAGAAGCTACATGAGATGCACAAGGAGCATTGACATTTTTATGTTTGTGTGCATCATAGCAAAATTTAGCTAGATGGCATTTACGGCCGCAAATAGAGCACTTGTAAACTTTGCTATATATGTGTGCATGATGAGTGGATGATTTCTTAGACTTGGCACACATATCCATAAGCCTCTTATGATTATAAAAGCATATTTTTAACATTGAATCTAAAGATGAAATGTGATTATTCATAAGATTCAAATCTTTATTTTTAGGCACATATGCATTTTTAGAAGTAGAACATAAATAGTCATTTATAAAGGAAGTAGTATCATTTTGTATGTTCTCTACTTCTAACATGGCCTTATTTTTATCATGAGTCAAGTTAGCAATATCCAATTTTAAATTTTTATTTTCCAAATTTAACATATCATTATTTTCTTGAAGAGCAATACTTTCTTGAGAAATGATATCAAATTTGGAAGCTAACTTCTCATGATCGGATTTTAAATCTTCATACTTGCTTTTTAAATCAATAAAATCATTTTGCAATTTGTTAAAGGCATGCAATAATTTTTCACTAGCACAAGTAAGTTCATCATTAGGTAAATCATTAATAGATTCGAACTCGCAAACCTCACTAGGGCTATCGCCTAGTGCTCGTGTGCATGAAGCTCCTTTAGAACTTGAAGCGGGATCCTCCAAAGCTTGTCGGATCGCCTCCAAGTCTCCTTGATGCGCTTCTATGAATTTCCATAATGTATAAGCATTATCAAAAGAATCAAGCTTGTTAGACATAAATGAATCAAATGCATTTAATAAAAATTCTAACATAAGCTTGTTCATAATAAACATCTTTTTATCATGTTTGCTCCACTTGGATTTCTCCAACATGGGCACAATATAAGCACAATCAATGATTTCCCATAAATCGATATTTTTAGATTGAATAAATATTTTGAATCTAAAGCACCATTGAGCATAGGGGAAAACATTTAATTTAGGAGCAACACTAGAATCATAGCCTAAACAAGATGCATCATTCATATCCATAATTTATATCTAAGCAAGCAATGCAAAAAAGCAATCAACACTAGATTAGCACAAAAGATAACTTGGATCTTTAACTCAAGGAGATTAGACCTTAAATCAAAGAGCATCAAGCTCTGATACCAATTGTTAGACCCTAGAGGGGGGTGATTAGGGTCTTATGCTAATCTAATCTGATTAAATATCAATTAAAACTAATTAACAAATTATCCTAACAAGAATGAAATACAACAAGATATATGAGCTAGGATAAGCAATATGAACTAAGGGATATATCCTAGCAATGAGATATGCTATGAGATATATGCAAGGATATACAAATCACACAAGAGTAAGCAAACTAAACTAGATAGTGGACAATATAAATAATGATCAATATACAAAGGCGATATAAGATATGAACATAAAAAAAGGACGCCAATGCAATCACAAACAAATGATATGATTACGGAGTTCGGTCTAACCACTTGACCTACGTCTCCGCTCCTCACCTCAAAGAGATCTCCACTATCACAACCGGTTTGGAAGCCGGAACTTCTACACACTCGGTTTTCTTGCTAACTGAAAACTCTATAACTCACACTCTTGTAAACCCACTCAACACCCTCACAAGTGTTGGACCTAGCCGTGTCTCCCTCAAGTGCTCGATTACAACCTCTCCCTAGGTTCGTCAACCGACGCCGCTCCTCTTGGGATGATCCCCGACTCTCACCACACACTCCTCTCGGTGTACAAGTGAATTACAAAGTGTATCTCACAATAAGCACAAATACAACAAATGATTGTTCTCTAATATGGATGAGAACACAATGAAAGTTCACACTCAATTGTTACAATCTCTCACTAACCCAAATATATTATGTATGAAAGATACAATAAGCTCATGTGGGTGTGTGTGAACAATGAGTGAAATAAAAATAACTAAACTCAATTATAAATACTAGCTTAATAGAAATAATAATCAACAAATAATTATGAATAAAAGCTAGAATGAGTTTAGGAAAACTTCTCTATATGATAAGCGAGAGAGAGATGGATTGAAGCTCAATGAATTGATCACCACTTCCTCTTATGGAATTCTTCACAAACCAAACCCTTAAACAAACTTAAAACCAAACTTAACACTTTTAAAACTTGTTAAAACATTTCTTGGATTCTACATAGAACTGAGGAAAAAGGGGGTATTTATAGAAACCCCAAAGCCAAGAGAAAGCTAAGAAAAAGACCAAAAAACCACTCAGCAACGGCTCTGAAAAATAGCCGTTAGAACTGAAATGACAGTGCGGTGGTCGACCGTGAGCAAAAAAAACTAGATTGTGGCTCTAGATAAGCGACGATCGACAGCGGCGATCAACCGCGAAAGTCTCTGGACTTGCTACGGTCGACTGCCACGATCGACTGCGAGCCAACAAAATATATTCTAGGTTCTGAACCCATGGACGGTCGACCGTGGCAGTTGACCGCGAACAGATACACATGAAAACAGTTTTAAAATAGTTTTTTTAGGACTTTTGAAAATATGTTAAAAATAACAAATAAAGTCCAAAAAATATGAAACTTTGGAAAATGTATATAAACATGTAAATAAACATGTTACAAAAGGAATTTTTCAAATTATATTTCCCATTTGTAAAATATCATCATTTTGTAAATAAGTCCAAAACACGAAAATGTAAATACATGAATTTTGACATTTTGGCTAAACCATGTTTTAAAACTTTACAAAATAATTTTATAAACTTGAAGAAAGGTATAAACTATTATTATGAAGTCTATAAACTAGAAATATAATATTTTTGCAAATACACTAGAAAATGAAACATATGAGTATGTATATGAAAATCTATTTCTTTCATATCTAAGTAGTTAAACCAAATCACAATAATAAATATGAAATATGTAATCTCATATTTATAAACATGAAAACCCAAAACCATGCATGTATATATATAACTATATATATACATAGAAACCAAATACGTGTGTGTATATGATATTGAGCTTAAGGTACTTAACATACATAATATAAAACCTAAACTAAGTTACCCAAGCTATGATCTTGATTTTTAATTAAGCTTGACTTGGTACACTTTGAGGATGAAGCTTGAACTTGATCTTTAACTTGAATTGTACGTTGCTTCACTCCACAATTCCGCCAACCTCCGTTTGATATCGTCGTTAAAACGCTATTCTATCCATCCTCCAACATATTGTTTGTCTATAATAAATAAGAAAACACAAACACTAGACAAACAATATTAGTAGTAAATTGTTTATTAAACATCATCAAAACAAGAAGGCCAACACATCTATGGTTGATCGTAGATTATTGATGGTATGAATTTGAGTTTATAGAAATATGTGATTATGCACTGTACGCCATCGACGGTTCAAGGGACAATCGATGAGCTTTGACCATCGATGGTTCGTTATAGAACATCGATGGCAACAAGTTTAAAATCAATGTAAATGCTAATTTTTGGGTCGTTTTGCCTCGTAACCTTCATATACATGTTTTTAACATCTCAAACAAATATTAATATCAAATGAGAGTTTGTTATGTTGGATTTTTTTGGTCAAAACTACTTTCCAAAATGACTTTTCAAATTATATATATATTAACTACAAGTACTTTTCATAAATACTTTGTAGCCTAGTGGAAAGTTTATGTTTTGGTGTTTCAAAAGGTCCCTTGTTCGAGGCTTGCCAACGGTAAGCCGAGAAGTGTTTTATTTGAATTAATCCCTCATAAGTACTAGTGGGTCGTGGGCCGTGGGCCGTGGGCCAATGGGCTGGGGATCGGGGCTAATCGGGCTGAGGCGCTAAGTGGCGCTTTGTTAGACGCACTTTGCACTTCGCAAGGAGGCAAATCAGGGCGAGGTGGCGCTATTTGGCGCCATGTTGGCTGCCTCACAGGCTGCTTCGCAGCATACGGATGAGCTATGTATTCGCACGAGGGTGACCCTAGCGCTCTCGTAGTTTGACAAGTTTTGCTCGTTCGACGAAGTTTATCTCTCATACGATGTTCACCTGTTTGACGATGTTCGTCTATTATACGAGGTTCGCTTGTTGATGAGGTTCGCCTGTTTGATGAGGTTCGCTCGATCGACGAGGTTCGTATGTCATATGAGGTTTGCCTGTTTGACTATGTTCGTTCGTTCGACGAGGTTCGTCTGTCATACGAGGTTCGCCTGTTTGACGATGTTCGTTTGTCAAACGAGGTTCGTCTGATTTGCTGAGACGTGACCCTCGCGTTTCATAGCAACGCGTCCATTGATTGCCTCGTATTCAGCAGTTACTGCATGCAAAAGTTACAACAGCATTAAGGGAAATTTAATGCATTGATGTTACAATCTTAATTATCATTAAGAATTATAACGGTCACATTAATTGTTAATAACTCTTGAGCTGGCCTTAGAGGCCTATAAATAGCACCATTGGGCAACTCTTGGTTGTGGTTAGAAAATTCTCTCGCGAGTGTGGAATACGAACGTCGGTATAGAATACGAACGTCGGTATACCCACACGAGCTTGGAATACGAATGTCAGATTGTCGTTGTTGTTGTGCTGCTGCTGCAGAACTATGCCCGCAGGAAGCCTGAAATCGAAAGGTTTTGAACCGAAAGGTTCTGAGATCGAGGAGATCTTTTTCCTTGACCGAAAGGTCTTACAGATCGAGGAGATCTTGACAGTACTGGGTTGGTGCACACCAGAGTACTGTACTGTTGTTCCTGGAAGCAGTTTGGCCTTAAGATCATTGCACCGGAGTAGGCCAAATATTGCTTTAAGCACAGCGTTTCACAAACGCACAACAGTTAATTAAAAAAAATTAAAATAACAGCACATCATTATTCACTGTTCAATTCCAGATTTAAACTCAATTTCCAACATGTTACTACTCGAACAAGGGGTATTATACGGACTTCGTACTAACAATTTTACCTATTTTCAGTTTGAAATTTAAAGATCTTACATGAGAGGCTATAATTTTAACTCAATGCCAAAGACTAAAGAAGCAAATTAGCAAGCATTCAACGGACTTATTAAGGGTAATAAAATTGAATCACAGGTTATCCAGGTAAAATAACCCTTCTTTTTAATCATTAATTTTCTAACTGTGGAGATACCTTACTCATTTGCATTTTTTTTATTGCAGAGTCCATCGATAACAGATAAAATCCAAGCATTCAATCAATCTCAATGTTTACGCTACTTTAACTTAACACTACTTAGATTAATTACTAGAGAACTGTCATGTTTTATTTTTTTTGTTCGAGCGTATAGAAATCTTGAAACTTTGCCTATATTTTAATTAAATAATATAATCAATCATAGCGCACCACGGGTCCATAGCTCAGTGGTAGAGCAATTGACTGCAGATCAATAGGTCACCGGTTCGAACCCGGTTGGGCCCTGATATTTGTTTCTAAAATTTTTTGTTGGGCCCTGATATTTGTTTCTAAATTTTTTTTAAACTTTCGTTCTAAGTTGAAAATGGTTCAAAGAAGGTTTGGTCTGGGCCTAAGCACTTCGAAACGCTAGCACGTAAACAGACAAATTTTCCCAATTTATACACTCTTCGTGTTCATATTTTTCTTTATGAATTACATAGAATTAATTTCATATAATCACCTCAACTATTTTAATTTGAGGAAAACCTCTAAAATTTTGGGGTGTTATATGCAAGCCCCTTAACTTTTCTCAACTATAGAATGTCTCACAAAACATTTCTAATCATTTTTGGATTTGGATCCCCTCCAGGCCTCCACTACATAAGCTAGTGGAGAGACCAATTTATTTGCTTAGAGTGTGAATTAAAAAAATAGTACAATTCATAGTGTTAAATATAAAATAAAGTATAATCATTCACTGCATAAATCGATCTCCAGGATCATCAATCGAACTCCAGAATGATCATACCTAAGCTCTAACGTAAGTCAGAAGATACACGTGGCCTCGTACTAAATAATGTATACACGCATTAAAGGTGATGTGATATTAAAAGAACGATAGCCCCCGTGAACACCTGACAAAGTTGTCGTATCACAAATATGATTTTCCGACATCCGTTATGGTCGGCAGTTTGACGATCTTGTACCGTCCACTGGCACAGCTTGTTTCTAGGATTCCGGTTTGATCAACGGCGAGCATCCATGCTCCGGCTGCTGAGGCCTGAAGTTAGCTGTACTGCACGATAATTAATTAAGTAATTGCCTCTAATTATGATGATAAATTACCAATGGTATTGTAAAAGCGCATTAGGATCATATTTATGTTAGTTTTCTTTAGAGTAGTGGCCCACGTTTTAGGTTAGTGGTCGTGATTTATGATTAGTTTTATAACTATTCACTTATGCTAAGTTCCTATTGGTCAAAATAACTACCCACATTGATGGATTGTGAGTGGTTATTCTATTTAAAAGCTTGGTCCTCTCTCTACCCGTTAAGGTGAAAAATTTCTCTCCATCAAGAAATTTTCGGAAAAGCATAAGAGGGTTAAGGGAGAGAAACTCAAGTCTTCAAGATTGTTTAAGTTTCTTCAAGTTTCAAATCATGGATCAAGGTATGTTTTTCTTAATTAATTGTTCATAGTGAAAATCATTTGTTCTAAGATCTTGGTATTATGATGAATAAATCAACATGAAGTTTGATTTGCTTAAGAGTTACGTTTACATGTGGTATCAGAGCCTTGATTAAAGAACTTATGATTTTCCATCATGATTCTTGTTTCTTGTCAATTAATTCAATTACTATTAATTAAATGTTTAAACATTTGCTAATTATATTTTTTCGCTGATTATAGAATACTATTTGTTATTTTGATAATTTCGTATTCAATTGAATACATCACTGCAAAATTCGAAACTCGTTTAAATTCGAAACTGATGTCCATTAATATGTATACATATTTTGAGTATACTAAAAACTTTAGAGGTAATAGCCTAGTGGTAAGGCTTGAGGATTTGGCCTAGAGGTTTGGTGTTCAAACCCCTAGGGCTACACCAAATATTAATAATCTTTGATGGGCCTTGGGCCTTGGGGTCTCTGATTTCTAATGATGTTTTTTCTATTTTTTCTACTTTGCTGCTTGTTGTGTTTATTTAGCCTGCATAATATTTCTATTTATGTCAATGCACTAATTATGCATCGATATTGTTAATCTTTATGGATTGTTAATTTGCGGGATCATTGTTACATTGTTGTCAATATTACAATTTGAAATATAATTTACTCATGGATGGTTTGTTAGTCACCAAAGTGGCCACACCTTGAAGTTTCATGCTTGTCAAATTGTAATATATAATTTTTAATTACTCATGATAAGTGATGTTACTAATGAAATGACATAAACGTATATATATGTTGTCATGAGTAAATTGAGGTTTATTGATTATAAAATATTTAAGAATCGCCCAAAGGTTGATCGGTAAATTTTATAATCTATAAACATGAGTGTGGTTAATTAATATATCTGATTAGATATGTTTAGAATATCCAAAGATAGCAAGCATTTCTAATTGGAATATATATAATTGCTAATCATGTGAAATAAAACTAAGCATCAATTATGATCACTGTTGTACATTGATGGATCACCCAAAGAAGAACTTCAATGTACGTTTATTGTTTAATTTGAATGCTATTTAAATATGTATTAAGTTTATGACTCAAAGCATTAATATGCCAGTATTCTATGAAATTTGCAGCACCTATTTCTCTCCATTCGCAAGCCTCGTCTATTGTAAAGTTCAATGGGCTTAATTTTCATGAATGGAGTGAACAAATTCAGTTTCACCTAGGTGTTCTGGATCTTGATTCAGCACTCCTATATGACAAGCCCGCTGCTATTACTGATTCTAGCAATGATGATGAAAGGTTTTTTCATAATGCTTGGGAAAAATCAAATAGACTTAGCTTAATGTTCATGCGGATTACGATAGCAAACAACATTAAGTCCATAATTCCTAAGACTGATAAAGCAAAGGAGTTTATGAAATGTGTGGAAGACATCTCGTAATCTGACTCTGCTGATAAGTCAATTGCAGGGACATTAATGGGTACGTTGACCACCATGAAGTTCGATGGTTCTCGTACTATGCATGAGCATGTCACTAAAATGACAAACAGAACAGCAGCAAGATTGAGATCTATGAGAATGGAATTGAGTGAAAGTTTCCTTGTGCAGTTTATCATAAACTCATTGCCTTCTGAGTATGGTCCATTCCAAATAAACTACAATACTATAAAAGATAAGTGGAATGTGACTAAATTGCAAAGTATGCTCATTCAAGAGGAAGCAAGGCTTAAGAAACAAGGAATCCACTCAATTAATCTCATGGGTCATCAAGGAGCTGGAAAGAAACCGGGAAAATATAATGGAAAGGGCAAGAAAAGAGCACTGAAAGATAATGCGTCGCCTGTCCAAGTTCATAAGAAGGAACGAAAGAACGATAAGTGTCATTTCTGTAAGAAGCTTGGACACTATCAGAAAGATTGCCTGAAACGTAAGGCATGGTTCGAAAAGAAAGGTAAACCCCTTGCTTTTGTATGTTTCAAATCAAACCTAACAGAAGTTCCTTATAATACTTAGTAGATTGATTCTGGTTCTACTACTCATGTTTCACATGCGATGCAGGGATTCCTTACGACCCAAACCATAAATCCAAATGAAAATTTCATCTTCTTGGGTAATCGAGTCAAAGCTCCAGTTGAGGCCATTGGAACCTACCGCTTGTTTTTAGACACTGGACATCATTTAGATCTTTTTCAAACTCTTTATGTACCTACTGTTTCTCGCAACTTAGTTTCTTTGTCTAAACTTAATACCGTTGGTTACTCTTTTAAATTTGGAAATGGATGTTTCAGTTTGTTTAAGCATAATCATCTTATTGGTTCTGGTGTTCTCTCTAATGGTTTATACAAATTAAGGCTTGATAATCTTTTTGCTGAAACTCTATTAACCTTGCATCATAATGTTGGAACTAAACGAAGTTTAGTGGATGAAAGTTTAGCTTATTTGTGGCATAAACGTTTAGGACATATTTCCAAAGAAAGAGTACAAAGATTGGTAAAGAATGAAATCCTTCCTAATTTGGATTTTACCGATCTTGGTATTTGTGTGGATTGTATTAAAGGAAAACATACAAATCATACAATTAAGAAAAGCAGCCACAAGAAGTACACAGCTCCTTAAAATAATACACACCGATATATGTGGACCTTTTGATGTTCCATCCTTTAATAAAGAAAAATATTTTATCATCTTTATTGATGATTTTTCACGTTATGGATATGTCTATTTGTTGCATGAAAAATCTCAATCAGTAGATGCCTTAGAGGTATTTATTAATGAGGTTGAAAGACAATTAGACAAAAAGGTGAAAATTATTAGATCTGATAGGGGTGGTGAATTTTATGGAAAATATAACGAAACGGGACAATGTCCTGGTCCATTTGCTAAATTTCTTGAAAAGCGTGGCATATGTGCTCAATACACTATGCCAGGTACACCGCAACAAAATGGTGTTGCAGAAAGGCGTAATCGTACACTAATGGACATGGTTAGGAGTATGTTGAGTTATTCCTTTTTACCCTTATCATTGTGGATGTATGCTTTAAAAACCGCAATGTATTTGTTAAACATGGTTCCTAGTAAGGCAGTTCCAAAGACTCCTTTTGAACTGTGGACGGGAAGGAAACCCAGTTTGAGACACCTTCATGTTTGGGGTTGTCCTGCGGAAATACGAATTTATAATCCACATGAAAAGAAACTGGACTCAAGAACAACCAGTGGTTTCTTCATTTGTTATCCAGAAAAATCTAAAGGGTATAGATTTTATTGTCCTAGCCATAGCACTAAAATTGTTAAAACAGGAAATGCCAGGTTTATTGAGAATGGTGACATTAGTGGGAGTATGAAAACACGTAAAGTGGAAATTCAAGAAGTTAAAATGAATGTTCCTTTGCCTTTAACTTCTTCTCAAATTGTTGTTCCTACAGTCGTTGAACAGTTTAACGACTTTCAAGAACAACAAATAAATGATCAAACACTCCATGAAGACATTGTTACCAATGAACCTGCAATAGATATACCCCATGAATAAGTAGCATTACGAAGGTCTCAAAGATAGAAAAAATCTGCTATTCCTGATGATTATGTGGTTTATCTACAAGAGTCAGAATTTGATCTTGGAATTGATGAAGATCCGGTTTCATTTTCACAGGCCATGAAAAGCCATAATTCTGATAAATGGTTTGATGCCATGAAAGATGAGTTGAAATTAATGGAGCATAATGAAGTTTGGGATCTTGTAGAATTGCCTAAAGGTTGTAAAAGAGTTGGGTGTAAATGGGTCTTTAAGACCAAACACGACTCAAATGGCAATATCGAACGATACAAGGCTAGACTCGTTGCCAAAGGTTTTACTCAGAAAGATGGCGTTGACTATAAAGAAATATTTGCTCCTGTTTCGAAAAAGGATTCATTGAGAATTATTATGTGTAGATGGTAAAAATTACCGCGGCGGACTAACGAGCAAATTCGCCCACAAATCTGGACCATCCACTTAGATGAAGAATGGATTGTAGCCACGGAACGGGCTCGCTGACGCACGAGTCCCACATTGGCCCTCACGCGCTAAATCACATGGACTCGCCAGTAGGGTGAATCCGCCCTCATGAGCCAAATCCGCTTGCAGGGGTCCAAATCCGCCCTCATGAGCCAAATCCGCTTGCAGGAGTCCTAATCCACCTACGTGAGTCGAAAGCCGGGTTCTCAGGGACAAGCCTCCCCCACTTCCCACGATGCGAAGGGAAAGGCACAGTGCTCTAAGCTCGTCAGATGGCCACCCACAATCCGAGCGAGCAGACAGGCGTCAGATCAACCTACATGCTCATAAATGCGACTCACCTCAACCATCAAGGTCAGGAGCTAGAGCTGCCGGCATGCGGCAAGCTGTCCAAGCCGATTCAGGAGCGAGGCATCCATTCTCCTGCCCCTATTCAGACATAGGGAGAGGAGAGGGGGCACAGCACCCCAGGACTGTCAGGTGGTCACTCGGTGGCTCGCAGCGCCAGTGAGCGGACAGGCGCCAGAGCAGCATGCGCCCTCATAAATGCAGCTTGAAGGGCCAGAGCCGTCGAGGCTCAAGGAGTTAGCCAAATCTACTCAAGTACCTGACAGCCGCCGTCACTGATACGAGGAGGGGCTTTCCCGCTCCTGCGCGATGTGATGTAGCGCGCAGCTCCTCGAATGACTGCTTGTGCCACAGAGGGACAGCAGGATATCTCTGAACAATGTATGGTCACATCCCATAATTCAAGGAGCAGCCAAGCTGTCTCTCTCCCATTTAAGAGCTTCTTTCAGCAACCTTATAGGGGATCGATTGATCAAAAAAGAGGGGAGATCAGAGGTTGGACACAAAGGAGTCGGAAGAACTCTAAGCAGAGGATCGACGATAAGCTCTTTGCACATCCTTGCACTGCAGCACCATCTCCTAGTTCCGAGCCCCGATCACCAGCGAACTAGAAGATTCGAACTCCATCGACCCGAGCTTCTACTGAGTACTGAAGCTCTCCAGCAACCTCGATCAAACCGTCCAAGGGAAGCAGACTCGGCACGAGCACCAAGCGAAGCATCCTACAGCTACCAAAAAGTCCCCACACTAAACAAAGATGGCATTCCCTCTGCTTCTGTTGTAATTCCGATTGATTAGTTTATAATAAGCCATTCTTATAAATACAAACAAAATCTTCCTGTTTCCGGGAAAATCACACCATACAGAAGATGGCGACCATAGTAGGAGAAGCTATTTCCTCAAACGAAATGGTGGTAGCTCAGTTCGACGAGGTTGCTATTGGGACGACGGTGGAGTCCCTAGAGATCGAGTTCGACCAAGCCAAGTACGAAGAGTACTTATCTTCTTCCTCTTCTGGTGGCGAAGCGTCCCGCAAGCACCACAGAGTCGTGCGTAGGAGCCGACCTCAGACGGTCAAAGCTCCCGCACCCGAAGGCTCTACCCGAGTCTCGTCGGAGAAACCCGCCCCCAAGTCTCTCGCGGCCAAGCCACAGATCGAGAGCATGGGACGAAAGCCTCCTAGATGGGTTGCCAAACGACCCTCGGTAACGCCCATCCCGAAAGAGGCACCAGTTCATTCCGACGAGGTTCATACCGTCACAATCCCCGCGAACGCTCTTCCCTCTAGAAGAGCTCGCCAGCAGCGAGGAGACAACTCATCTGACACCGAAAGGCCCTCCAAATCAGGAGCGCCAACGGGAAAGACAAGGCCACTCGCTTATGTGAACTTCGCTTCTCAGGTCACATCCCTGATGCGAATGAACTACCGCGAGCACGTGAGTCTGCCCACGAAGGCAAATCCTCGAAAATGGGCGGATCTTACCCCGACCACCTGGCGGATAGCTTCAGAGGCAAATCAATAGATGATACCTCGCCTACTTGCTCGCGCGAGCGGGGGGTTGAATTTCGCCCGCATGTTGGGATTCGCCCGAATGCGAGAGTTCGCCTGTCAAGGCAAACTCACCCAACTCCTACCTCAAGGTGTTCCACCCAGTGTACGGCAGGGGGTGCATCCCAGACCCTCTCGTGCGATCACTCGGGCGACCCATCTGACCTTGGGGGTATTCGCCAGTCACCCACGGAAGACCTCCGGGAGTACCTAACTCACAAACGCGCCATACATGAGGCAAATCCTCAGTGCCATTGCGAGAGACTCATTCACACAGTACTTGCCGACTGTCAATGCGTAGGAACGACAAAACCCTCAGTATTCGAGAGGCTCTCTCTACGACCTTCTCGGCCTAGGCCCACCCGTCAGAGACGCCGCCGCCAGAAAGGGTGCGCTCTCGACGACCTAGAGCTCCCGTCTGCCACAATCAATATGACGGATAGGGGTAAGGCAATACTTTCCGACTCCCCAGACTCGGACTCCGTTCTGGGACCTAACCTCCGGTTCGCCCAACGCGGACAAGGCGGCATATACCAGCGTACTCGTAGTCGCAAGGGGGTAAGCATCGGGTTCGATTACTCCGCCCTGGCACCCCCCCTCCTACGGTGAGGACGAGGTCCATTCGGCGGCAGCCACGTCCCAAACCTCGCATTCGAGCCAAGACACACCGGCGAGGGTACACATGACTGAACTCGCCCACGAGCAGACGGTGGCCCAAAAGCTAGAGGAACAGCAGGCGACCATCGACTCTCTAAGAGAGATGATGGAGCAACTTCTGAACAAGAAGAAGAAGAAGAAGAGAACCCAACGCCCCTTACCCCGGCAAACTAGGGATAAGGAGTGGGTGCCTCCTCGTCGCCCAGCGACGAAAACGGAAGACAACAGTAATCCGCAATCCGATTACTCTTCCAAAACGTCGTTGGGGACGTCACATACCGGGGATAGCGTCCGTGACAAGAGGTTCGACGAGTTCCAAGACCAGCTCAACGCGCTGAAGCTTCAGCAAAACATGAACAAGCTGGGGGTGATCCGTCCCTACCCTATTGAATGGGATACGGTCCCATACCCGGCAAAGTTCAAGCCGATCAGCTTAGTGCAGTTTGACGGTAAGGGCTCGCCCTCGCAGCACATCTACTACTTCATGGCACAGACCGGATTCCTTACGGGGAACGACGCCATTCTCACACGACTATTCATAGGCACCCTCAAGGGGGTGGCCTTCGAATGGTTCCGTAAGCTGGAACCCGGCTCTATCAAGTCGTGGGCCGACGTCAAAAGACTCTTTTTGGCCCGCTTCTTCGACGACGACACGGAAGTGTCAATGGCCACTCTCCTTGCTGAAAAACAATGGAAGTTGGAGTCGGTCAACGACTTCGTGAAGAGATTTCGGAATCGATCAGTCCACTGTCGGGACCAAGTTTTCGAGTCGACACTGATCGAGATGTGCTGCAACAACCTGTCGATCCATATTTTGTCCAAGATAGGCGCGGTAGAGACTCGGACGTGGAAGGAGCTTGTGCGTCAGGGCGAACAGGTGGAAAACATGATCAAGAGGCTGGAGGCCGAAGAACCCTAGCCCAAGAAGGGAACCGCGGAGCCGGCTGTGCCAAAGAACCCCCCTCGAATGAGAGGAAAGGAAATCATGGCAGTCGATTCCGCCCCGACGCCGAAGGCTGCCCAAAGGCCAAAGCCCAGGCAATTCGAGCAACGTCCCCCATGGCAATATGACTTCAAGGAAGATCAGGTAGTGGCGACGTTCGATACGCTGCTCAAGAGCGATCGAATCAAACTGCCAGAAGCCACGAAGCCTGAGGAGGCGGACAAAACCGGTGACCCAAGTTACTGTGCCTATCACAGATTCCTTGGTCACCACACAACCAAGTGCTACGTCCTCAAAGACAAGCTCCAGGCCCTCTACGACGTGGGGGTCTTGAAGAAGGAGAAGGTCCAAAAGCAGGTGACTATGAACATGATCACTTTGAGCTTTGGGACGGACCTCCCGGAGGTTCAAGCTCCGGCAGGGGTAGTTCCTATCCCTAAGGCGGTCTTGAAGATCACTAACGATGATCCTCACAACCAGCGAGGGAAGGGTCTGGTCCCATAGACTCTGCCATCGAGGTAGGTAATGTGGGTCCATCCAGACCTCCTCAACGATGAACAATGGACTACAAGGCCTTCGAAGGAGGCCAAGGGAAAACATTGCAACGTCGTCTCTGCCATCCCAGATAGAGACAGCGCAGCAATAACTGCCCTGACCGATTCCGAAGAGGACGCCAACGCCTTCGCCACGAGAGCTAAGAAGGAATTCGCGAAGGAATATCCCAAAAGGGCGGAGAACCCGGCAGGACCTCCCACGAGGCCGGCCGCGACAACCTCTCCCAATCCAGACGGGCCAAGTTCAGGCCGCCAACCCTTCCGGTTTAACGTGCTCGCGCAGATGAAAAGCATCCCTGCGCGAATTACTATGTACGACCTCCTCCGGCTGTCCAGGTCTACCCGAGAGGCCTTACAAGAGGCGTTGGCCGGCTCAGAGGCGTTCTCCACCCATTTCTCGAAGGAGATAGAGGCAGAACGAGAATGTACGACTTGCTGCCAAATTTCTGAGAGACGGGTCCCGTGCATCACTTTAACTCCTGAAGACATGCTCATCAAGAGCACATCTCACGATCGGCCGCTGTACTCCACAGGATACGTCGGCTCGTCGAAAGTGGACCGGATTCAGGTCGACCCGGGTTCTGCGCTAAGCATCGTGCCCCTAAAGTTGATTAAACACCTGGGAATACCGCCAAAACGTCTGTCCTCAACCACCACAACCATTTTTGGCTTTAACGCCATGGGAACACGGCCGCTGGGCAAAATCCGCCTGAAATGCCGAATAGGCGACATGAAGACGGAAGTGACCTGCTACGTTATCGATGCCGAGCCTTCCTACAATGTACTTCTAGGACGCCCGTGGATCCATGGCAACCGAATAGTCCCATCCACCCTTCACCAATGCCTGAAGTATGTGGACGACTACGAGCAAGTGAAAACAGTGGTGGCCGACAAACAACCCTTCAAAGGCGTCGAAAACTACTTCACAGATTCTCTGTTGTATCAGGACCCTATCGAGCCACCAGTTGAAGAACCGAAGAGCGGCAACGAGGCGGATAGCGAACCTGAGTACAATGATAACCTAATTCTAAACGACTTTGAGTCAATTGTAATCGGTTATGAGAGTCATCATGTAACCAACGCTGTTCAGGTGGAGAATATTGTCATGAATGAAAAGTCCAACTTTGCTTATGTGTCGTCTTGTTCTACGTCTGAGGATGATGAGCCCAACGACCTATGGGCAAAACTCTGTGACGATCCCTCCCTGCACCTGCCAGTATGCTCGTCATACGTCGTGAGAACACGACCGATTGAATCGTCACAAGCTGTACTTGTTGTGCCGGCCCGAAATACTTATCAAAAAGATATTATTTTTGGCCGAATCGATCGTCCCCTACGCACCCTATGGGATGAATCTGAAGACGAGGACCCCACGCCTCAATTCTCGTAGTACAGCCAAGTCGCCAGACACATGATGAGTGACATGGGATATGACCTCACTCGCTTGGAGGGCCTGGATGACGGTAGAGGTCGCAAAACGGTCATTCGACCTGCCCGCGTACCCAGGGGTAGACCCTCAAATTACTTCAACATGACTCGGAGGGGCTTAGGCTACTCCTCTTCCTCATCAGACTTGTGCTGTTATGCCAACGAGGAATCCGACTACGCCTATTCAGGAGAACAGTCGTCAGCAACCTCGGCCTGAGACTCGGATGTCAGCATGAGAGATCTGTTTGATAACCTCACAGTCAACATGGCTACAATGGATCCCGCCGAAACGGCGGAGGATGGACAACTTCCCCTTTATGACGAAACATGGGATCGCCATGTTAACGCCCAGTGGAATAGTCGCTTCGAGCAACGGGAACCACCGATCGAAGACGAAATCCTCCAGGTAAACATGGGCACTGATGAGAATCCTAAGCCCATATTCATCAGCGGCAGTCTACCTCCTCAAGAAAAAGAGGACCTCATCACCCTCATACGGGAATACATTGACGTCTTCGTGTGGAACTACGAAGACATGCCTGGTTTGGATCCACGGGTTGCCACACATCATCTCAACATCAGCTCAGACGCCAAGCCAGTCAAACAACAGCAGAGGCGGTTTCGCCCTCAGATTATGGAGGCGATCGAGGCTGAAGTGAAGACATCGAATCCGGCTTCATCAGAGAAGAACAGCACCCTGACTGGGTGGCCAATATTGTTCCGGTTCTAAAGAAAAACGATAAAATCCGTATCTGCATCGACTTCAGAGACCTCAACGCCACGTGCCCGAAGGACGAATTTCCTTTGCCCATCACGGACGTCATCATCGACAACACGTGCGGATTTGAGAGGATGTCCTTCATGGATGGTTTCTCCGGGTACAATCAGATCAAAATGCACCCCGAAGACGAGAAGCACACTTCGTTCCGCACTCCTATGGGGGTATACTGCTACACGGTCATGCCTTTCGGACTCAAGAACACCGGCGCGACCTATCAACGCGTCATGAGCACGATCTTTCGAGAGCACCTGCGAAAGACGGTGGAGTTCTATATAGACGACCTGGTCGTAAAGAGTCGCCACAAAGACGACCACCTCCAGGACTTGAGGACGATGTTCGAACTCATGAGGACTCATCAACTCAAGATGAATCCTACGAAATCATTCCTGGGAATGGCTAGTGGTAAGTTCCTCGGTTTTGTCGTCACGGCGAAGGGGATCCAAATTGACCCTGATAAGGTGCGAGCCATTCAAGAGCTTCGACCACCCCGGAACATCAAAGAATTAAGAGGTCTACAGGGACGATTGGCCTATATCCGAAGATTCATCTCAAATCTTTCGGGAAAATGTCAGCCGTTCTCCAAGCTTATGAAGAAAGGTACTTCCTTCATATGGGACGAGCCTTACCAAAAGGCCTTTGAGGACATCAAGGCTTACCTTTCGAACCCACCCATCCTCGCTGCACCAATCTTAGGGAGACCATTTCTCATCTATATACGGGCCATGGAGCATTCTCTGGGTGCTCTCTTGGCGCAAAATGATGACGCGGGCCACGAGCAAGGTATCTACTACCTAAGTAGGACCCTGCAAGGCACCGAGCAACGGTACCCGATGGTCGAAAAAGAATGTTTGGCCTTGGTGTTCGCCATCCAAAAGATGCGACATTACCTGGTCGGCCAGACAATCCATGTCATCTCCCGAGTGAACCCCATCCGGGTCTTCATGACACAACCTGGAGCGCTAAACTGGCGCCTGGCCAGGTGGGCTCTCCTACTCTCTCAGTATGATATCCACTTCATGCCACAAAAATCTGTCAAGGGACAGGCCATCTGTGACCTCATGGCTAGTCACCCGCTGGGGGCGAAGACCGACTTGTTTGAAGATTTGCCAGACGAACCGCCCGAAGCAAACGTAACTTCGTTACCGGAGGTATGGCAGATGTTCTTCGACGGCGCGTCTCGCTTAGCCGCGGATGGCTCCATTGCTGCAGGAGTAGGGGTAGTCCTCACTTCTCCAAATAACCACGTGCTGCCCCGAGCCTTCTCTTTGACAGAGCCATGCACCAACAATGTGGCTGAATACAACGCGTTACTCATCGGGCTCGAGTTAGCAAAAGAGTTAGGAGTAAAGCACCTCGAGGCTTACGGCGACTCCTAACTCATCGTCAAACAGATGACCGGCGAATACGAAGTTAGGAACGATGACCTAATCCCACTCCACAAAGCGGCTATCCAGCTAGTGGGGTCACTTGAGAGTTTCCGCATTGAGCACGTGCTACGTTCCAAGAACACACATGCGGATGCCCTCGCCTCTTTGGCGGCCAATCTGGCTCAACCACTCGGGACAACCCAATGGGTCACAGTGGCGAGCAAGAGGCTCTTTCGACTGAAGGACGTCCCAGAAGCTAACGCCACCCATTAGGTCTCGGATCAGCCTAATCTTGAGGACTGGCGCCTCCCGATTATTGATTACGTCCTATACGGCATGTTGCCCGAAGATGCAAGGGAACGGGAGTCTATCCGGAGACGTGCTACGAGATTCTACTATGATTCGACCACCAAGACGTTGTATCGAAAGTCATACGACGGATTGTTGCTTCGATGCCTTTCGAAGGCAGAAGCACAAGAAGCTCTGCGTGAGGCCTACGACGGCGTTTGCGGAGCTCACCAGGCTGGACCCAAACTTTGGGATCGTCTGCAAAGGATAGGCTACTTCTGGCCTGGGATGGTTCACGACGCAGTCGTCTACGCAAAATGCTGCAATGAGTGCCAGATCCATGCCAACTACATGCATCAGCCGCCCGAGGACCTACACCCGATGAAGGCTTCATGGCCTTTCGAGGCATGGGGGATGGACATAGTCGGACCAATATCCCCGCCTTCGGCGAGAGGTCATCGCTTCATTCTCGCGATCACTGACTACTTCTCTAAGTAGGCTGAAGCCATCCCCTTGAGAGAAGTTAAGACTAACGACGTGATCAAGTTCATCAAACACCATGTCATCTACCGATACGGCATACCCCAACGTATCATTCATGACAAAGGCATGAAATTTGTTAGCCATGCATTCACCAGGTTCTGCGACAAGTTCCGAATACAGAACCTCTCCTCCACGGCCTATAACCCATCGGCCAATGGCTTGGCCGAAGCCTTCAACAAAACAATCATCAAGATCCTGACCAAGTTAACCTCCACCAGCAAACGTGATTGGAATGAAAAACTTGGCGAGAGCTTGTGGGCATATCACACAACGGTTCGCACACCAACTGGTCACACGCCCTACTCATTGGTATACGGCTGTGAGGTCGTATTGCCATTGGAAATTCAAATTCCGTCCCTCCGCGTCGCCTTGGCAACGGGGATGACGATGGAAGACAATCACCGACAACGACTCGCTGAGCTTAAAGCGTTGGATGACAAACGATTAGAAGCTCAACAGCACATCGAGTTCTATCAAGCTCGGATGGCTAAGGCTTTCGACAAGAAAGTCAGATGCCGAGCCTTCAAGGAAGGGGAACTGGTACTGGCCGTTCGCTGACCGATGATTCTCACCTCCAAGAAGAAGGGCAAATTTTAGTCCAAATGGGAAGGACCGTTCATAATAGAGACAGTTTACTCGAACGGCGCCTATCGCCTCGTCAAACCTAACGGTGATAAGATCATGATGCCCATCAATGGCAAATATCTGAAGAAGTACTACCCTTAGTTCTTCTTCGCCAACTCCCACGAGTGCATGAGTCTAAACTGGCCCTCACATCCTCCAACTGGTATAAGATGTTAAACTGTTCCCTACACTTCCATATCTTAGGGCCAGACTCCCAGTACAGGCGAATCGCTCGGATTAGGCGAGCCTAACGGTTTAGGCGATCTCCATATCTTGGGCCAGACTCCCAGTACAGGCTAACCGCTCAAAACAGGCGAGATTAGTATCTCAGATGAGCCGTGCCGAACGCCCACTTGGTCAAACCTTCGGATAGTTAGGACCATAGCCATAATCCCTCGCCAATCCTATTCAACAGGATGGCGGGACCCCCACTGTCACTTTCGACAGAATTAAGTCACCAATCCTCTTCTGAAGAATGGTAAGTCCTTATAGTCGCTCCGATCGCGACAAAACTTCATCAGGTTAATGATTACCTCCGATGACTGGCGCCACTATTTCTACAAATGGCACGGCCTAAGTAATAACCTCCCATGCGACGTGTTATTACTTCGGTCGATAGTCACACTCTTACGTCCCTGAACTACTTGGCCTATTCCAGATACCCTAACACCCCCTTAGGGTAACTGATGGGTAGCAGCCTACCACGCGATGGCTCCTACAACGATCGGTCATCATATTCCTACATCCCTGAACGACTCGATTGTCACCTATGTTGTCACCCTCACGGACGATGACAGCTATCAAGGGCGACCCGACAGACGTCACGCCCGACAGTGCCTCTGAACGACAACCCACCGAGCGGCAAGTCAAAAATTAGAGACATCGGTTGATCGCACGCACGAGCAATCGTGCCTGATCTAGGGCTAAGTGTTACCCTCTCGGTCCTACCGGAGCTGCGACGCGAAGGGCGGGATCGACCCGACCCCACGTCACAGATAGCCTAAAGTAGAGAAGAGGCTAAATGACCAAGTCCAAGGCGAGTTTGCTAGAGAAGACATGGGCAGAGGCCAAATAACGCAGGCAAATTCAACCTAAAGGCAAAACAAGCCAAATACATACCAGAAAAATAAAATAAAAAGAAAAAAAATGAAGGAAGAAGAAACTATGCAGGCGAAACAGAAGGGTAACCAAAACCGAAGGCCATTACGGGCCAAAAGTTACATGCATAAGTTTTAGTTTAGTTCTGATGCACACGGTATCAACTAACTTACAAAAAAAAAAGGAAGAACGGAAGCGGACGCTACAGAAGCTTCAACATGCTGAAGGCAGCGATCTTGGCTTTAACCTCCGAAAGGTCCGCCGCGCGTTGGGCCTTCGCCGCCTCCTCCTGCTTCTGCCGCATCTCGCCAAGGGTGCCTTCGCCTTCCTCTTCCTCCTGGCGGAGAAGCTGAAGCGCTCGGTCCGCCTCCCTGGCAGCACAACAAATCCTCCTATTTTCCAACTCAAGCTCCCGCAGCCTTGCCTCACCGCGAAAGGACCCGGCGTCTTCGAAGAAGGCGGCGTTGGTATAAGCGTCCATCTTGGCCAACACCGCCTTGTGCTGTTTGCGCAGACGCCTGAGGTCGGCCTCCTTCGCCTGGATCCGCCTCGCCCGCTCCTCACGCTCGAGCATGAGGCGCATAGAGAGGGGCGGTGGCACGTCAGAGGCGTCATCGTGTACCAACTCCTCGAGTCGATTGTAGGCATATAAAACTGTTTATAGGTCCCTTAACACAGCTCGGCACGATGATTCGACAAACCAACGAACCATCGGGCGATGAATCCAAGAATGATCGTTAAACCATAATATCGAAGCCAAGTGAGACGCAATGAAGCGGATTTACTGCCAAATCAGGATCCGGACTGCCAAATCAGAGTTCAGATCAACAAATCAGAGTTCGGATAAACCAGAAAACAAAAAAAAACCAACATTTGGAGGGCTCGGCCAAAACCGAGCCACCTTTTGGTGGCTCGGTGCCTCGGCCACCTTTTGGTGGCCAAGGCACAGCCTTGAGTGCCTATAAATAGGACTTGAGGGCTCATTTTTGAGAGGTTGGAAATTTTGGAGGCGAAGCTCTGCTGGATTCAAGGCTCAAAAGTAAAAAAGATTGAAGCTTTGGGACTTTGAGGACTTTCTCTTTCAGATCCGGTGCTCGGCGATCGTCCACGCCAAATAAGGCAGGAGTTCGAGAGGGATCGGATCTCAAATCTACACAGTCATCCTCCGGATCAAAGCTTGGTCTTTGATCCCGAGAAGAGTATCGATTTCACTTGGTCGACTTCGATTACTTCGGGCGATTATTTCCTTGGTGAACTAATCCCCCCAGCTATTATTTCCTTGGTGAAATAATACCCGTTATACTGTGTAGATCCGACCGGATCTAGATCACGCGGTGGTCCACGGATTAACCCCGACGCAGGCAAAGAACCCACAAAAGCAAGAGACCGTAAAACAGGATCTTGCGATCTGTTCGGCATAAAAGGAAAGTTGTAATTTCTTTTTATTTCTTCTTTGATCTCGTTGTAACCGGATCTTATAGAAAGACCGGATCTTTTGTAATCGATAAACTGTTACTTGAGAAAGCAACAAATTCAATGAAGGCAACTTTCACCGCGAACAATCTGGCGACCACAGTGGGAGCCACCGATCTCGCTGCCGAGATCAAAGCGTCGCAGCCGCGGATCTCAATCCCGGTCGAGGAGGAGGTCGAGTACAAATTCGACCAACAAAAGTTCGAGGAGTATCTGTCATCCTCGTCTGGATCCACCTCCCCCCGTAAGTCCAAGAAATTCTCCTCCAGGAAAAAAGTTCGTTGGTATGAAGATGTAGAGAATACCAACAAAGATCTCACCCCGATTGATGCCAAAGTTGCATCGGGTGAGGTTCTACCAACCTCCAACCAGGTCAGATCTGTTCTGGCCAACTCTTCCGCCGTTGAGGGCATGGTGACTCTCTCAAGGAGAGCCCGCCACAGGCAACGTCAACGTCTGGCGTGACAATACGCGAAGGCAATGGAGTCCATTGACGGAGTCCGGTACAAGGCGAATCTGAAGAACAGAAGAGGCAAACAGCCTCAACAATCGGTGAACGGCAACTCTTCCAAGCCACCAACGATGGAATGGATCCGTGTCAAATGGAATCGTTCAACGCTTGAGGAGCACATTTGCAAGCGCCACGCACTGTTGGCGCAGGCACGGGCTCAAGTCCAAGAAGCCCGTAGAAGACTGCAGAAGGAAGTGGCCAAGAAACCGCCACCAACCCGCCAAATATGGAGGCCGAAGTCTGAAGCGGCGATTCAGCCTCCAACGCAAGTTCAATCTCCGGCAAACCAACCTAATTCGCCGGTAGCTGCTCCGGGAGATATCGCAGAACCATCCCGAGGAAGGAGGTCGGTTTTGGAGCGTCTTGGTCCACTTCCCAAAGCTCCAGTTCAAGAACGTTTGGGCCCGATGAAGAAGCCCCGAACGACTCAACATGCTGGGGGTCGCCGCAACCCTCAACATGATAAAGAGATCATGGCAACTAAGTGTAGGTGTAAAAAATTGCCTATAGGTCCCACAATACAGCTCGACGACGCCGATTCAACAAATGAACCATCGGGCGACGTATCCAAGCACGACCGTTATCCCGCCAACGCCGAAGCCAAGCCATACGCAACGGAGCAGGTTAACGAGGCGACGAAGCCAATAAATCGCACCCAAGCAGTGGAATGCATCCACTCGCACGCGGAATCAAACCAACGTTTCGGGGAATCACCGAGTCATCTAAACAAGAGCGAACTCGGTGATATAACGATCGAATCAAGATTGGTTTCGGACTCGAACTCAGAAGTGGGTTTACTGCCAAATCAGGAATCGGATCAAAACGAATCGAATCCGAACAAGTCAACCACACAACCGAATCAAAGCCCAAATCAACAACGAATTGGAACCCGAACAACGGACGAAACACCGAAAAACCCGAACGACGGACGAAAAAACCGGAAAACCCGCCTAAGGGGACTCGGCCAAAGCCGAGCCACCTGTGGGTGGCTCGGCCAGGGCCGAGCCACCCACAGGTGGCTAGGCCCAGAACTGTGCAAACGCACAGTTCTGAGTGCCTATAAATAGGCCAGGGCATGGTTCATTTGGGAGGTTGGATTTTGGAGGGTCGAAGCTCTGCCGGATTGGAATCTGAGAAAGATTAGAGCTTTAGAAGATTGAAGACTTGGACTTTGAGATCCGGTGCTCGGCGATCATCCACGCCAAACAAGGCAAGAGTTTGAGAGGGACCGGATCTGAGATCTACACGATTTTCCTCCGGATCTAAGCTTGGTTCTTAGATCCCAAGAAGAGTCTCGAATTCGCTTGGTCGATTTCGACACTTGGGCTACTA
>BQKN01000891.1:379982-415503 GCA_022839385.1 Asparagus kiusianus | reverse complement strand
TACAATGGAATCAGTAATGAAGAAAGCAACAAATTTTCCCGCGAACACTAAGCGCACCAGTTTGCGCATTGAAGTCCAGGAGCCCGTCGAAAACTCACGCCCACAAAGGCGTGTTTCGAGACGCGTGACTCTTGAGAGCCCAAAGAAGGCAGTTCACCCTCAGAAGGAAACATTATCGTCTGATGATGATAATGTTATACCTGAGAAGTCGTGCCAACACACGATAGGTTGCTCCGACCTTCAAGCCGACGAGTTGTACTATTGTGCTGGGGGTACGAGTAAAGCTAGGAAAAGGAGTCTTCGAGGACTAGAAGCCCACTGACCCTGTTCCAAACTCATTCGGGCAGTATTGTCTGAGTGCAAATGCACCAATACAGTCCCCGAAAGAGTCTCGATTTTCAAAAGGCTCAGTACCGAAACGCCAAAACCAAGGCCTAGGTGTTTCCGACGAAGAAGAACGGTGGTGGAAGATGGAGAATTTCCAAGGGTCACCACTAATATGACCAGCAAAAGGACATCGACACAGGGTAATCCCGAGTCGATTCCGAAAATACCTCGGTGTGTAACTCGTCTGCAGTCCGGAGCCATTATACGAGCAACTTATGATAGGGTTCGGACAAGATTACCTTCAGAAGATGAAGAATTGGATGCCTGCTCTGCAATCGCATCAGATAATACAGTGTCCAGCGAAGGACAACCCCGCGAGTCATTCATGATAAGCGTGGAACAAGTGGCCAAGATGCTCGAAGAGGCCATGGACAAATAACAGGAGAGCTTTAGGTTCGAGATGCAGATGGCCATGCAGAATATGAGAGAAATGCATGACCAGCAGATCCAAGCACTGACAAACCGGCAAGGCGAACTAAGTCGTCGTAACCAGGTTAATCAGGAAGAGGACGACGCACATGCAGATGAAGCTCACAATGCCAATAATCCTCCCGTCAATGCAGGGGGTGGTATCGAGGATGCTAGTCATAACGCCACACTTCCACCTCAGAGTCGTGCTAACAAAAATACAGGTGAAAGTTTGAAGATTAAAAACCTTGAGAGCAAAATCAATACATTGATTTCCGCTCAAGAGACGAAGAAGACGGGCATTCCTTGTCCATATCCAAGAGAGTAGGAATCAATCCCGTATCTGGCGAAGTTTAATTTAATTAACTTCACGCCGTTCGATGGGAAGGGTTCACCCACTCAGCACTTGATTTACTTCAAATCACACCTGGGGGTTATCTCTGGTAATGAGCCTCTGATAGTACGGTCCTTCGTTGGCACTCTTCGTGGAGCCGCCTTCGATTGGTATCGCCGCCTCAAGCCAGGAAGCGTGAATAGCTGGGACGACATGGAGACTAAATTCCTCACCAACTTCTTCGACGACGACACCGAGATATCCATCGGATCGTTGCTTGATGAGAAACAGAAAGACAGGGAATTAGTCGACACCTTCGTCAAAAGGTTCCGGAACATGGCGATGAACTGTCGGGACCCGATCACTAAGGAGTTCATTCTCCAGACTTGCCATAACAACCTCGCGTTGGACGTGTTGGAAGCAATGGGGACAGCACCGTCCAAAACATGGAAGGATCTGAAGGTCCGAGGAGAGCAAGCCGAGCGATTCCTCAGGAGGAAGAAGGCGGAGAGAGGCCAACAGGCGACGAATGCTCCGGCACAGAATTTCGTCCCACGAGGGAAAGGTAAGGTACATGGTAATGCGGTTGATGCTAATCAAACTTTTAAATTGCAACCTCAGCAACAGCCGCAGCAACAAGCACCACAACAGTCGCAGTCACAATGGCGACAACGGCCTCAAAAGCAAAGAGCGGAGCCAAGATTTCCTAAAGTGTACTCCTTCAAAGATGACGAAGTTCCCGTTATCTTTAAGTACCTGTTGGAGAATAACAAAATCCAGCTGCCGGCGATCGTAGATCAAGAAGGGGCTAGCAAAGTGACGGATCCGAAGTATTGCGTATACCATAGAGCGGTCCATCACCCTACAAGGTCATGCTACCATCTCAAGGACAAGATCCAGGCATTAATTGATGTAGGTGTCATAACCCCGAAGCCGTCCAAGAATGTAGGAGCAAATGCAGTGTCAATTAGTTTTGGATCAGTACCCACCTCGTGGTTTGAACCAAAACGTATCACCAAGGTGGGAATGAAGACAGTAAACGACGACCCATACGGACAGCGCCAAAAAGAACTTGTGCCACACACAGCCCCAAACGGCGAAATCCTCTGGGTTCATCCTGATCTTATTGAAGATGATTAGTGGGCGACTTCTTCGACCAGAAAGGGTAAAGGCAAGTCCTGCAATGCTACTTCCGCGATCTTCAAAGAGGATGGTGATGAAGTTCCTACTTTCCCGCTCTCTGAAGAAGAACAAGAAGTTTTTGCCACCAGAAGCGGAAACGAGTATCACTACAACTATCCATCACCTAGTGATCAGTTAGCTGAGCAGGGGGTGACTAAACGGGGACCAGCCAAAACTCTCGCGGAGCTGGGGGTGATTGCGGCTCCTAAACCGGTTAAAGAAGCTCGACGATAGCCGGTTGATAAACAGAAAGAAAAGAGGCCCCAATAGGTGCAGAATCCGAAGCAGTCTCGTTTCAATCGTCCGATTGGAAAAGATAAACCGGAGAGCTCGAACACTCCGCGCGTTTTCGATATTATGGCTCAACTAGCCAACATTCCAGCATGGATAACACTGTATGAGTTGCTGCGATTGTCTAAAGAAACTAGGGAAGCCTTGCAAGAAGCTCTGGCCAATTCAGAAGTGTTCCTTACTCAGGTCAAGCCGGTACCTGAAGAGCCAGAACTGTTAGTTCAACACTGTAATATAGCGGCAAAAAACCTTCCCTGCATTACCTTCACCAAAGAAGATATGCAGACAAAGAATTCGAACCATGATCGACCCCTATATTTCATCGGGTACATTGGCTCTAGCAAAGTCAACTGAATCCAAGTGGATCCGGGTTCCGCTGTGAGTATTATGCCGCTTCGCTTGATGCATAGCCTCGGCATTCCAGTCAATAAATTGGCATCCACAGGCACTGTTATCTATGGATTCAACACTAGCGGGTCAAGACCTTTGGGCAAGATCCGGATAAAGTGTCAAATGGGTGACTTGAAGACGGAGGTCACCTGTTACGTGATTGATGCTGAGACATCATATAACTTACTACTGGGTCGACCTTGGATCCATAGTAACGTTATAGTTCCCTCCACTCTCCATCAGTGTTTGAAGTATGTCGACACTGATGGTAAGGTCAGGACGGTGGTCGCGAATAAGCAACCATTCAAAGGGTTTGAGAATTATTTCACTGATTCTCTCCTTTATGGTAATGAATCCGATACTGAACCATCGGTCCAGGGCACAGACAGCGGAGAAGAAGTTGATACCGAAGCCGGGCTTGATTACAATGGAGGTTTTGTTTTAAATGACATTATACCCTTTGTAATCAATCTTGACGATGAACAATCGTCAGATGGCAGTTGTAACTGGCAGCATGCCAATAATGAAATAAATGATGATTTAGAATACTCACTGTCTCTTGATGATGTGATAAAGGGATTGTATGATAATCCTGATTTATATATACCGCTTCAATCGTCCTACATAACGAAGAAACGTCTCCAACATTCTTTCAGAACAACCCTGATCGTTCCTGCCAAAATAGGAGGCGAAAAAGAAGTGATTTACGGTAATGGAGAGAGTTTTCCATTACCTGATCATTTCTTAAAGGAAGATGAGAATGATGACAAACCTGGTCGATATTTATCTAAGTATAGTCCGGAAGCGCGCAAGCTCATGGAAAAACAGGGATATGATTTCACACTCGGAGAAGGTTTATACTTCGATAGAGGTTCCCGCATTCCAGCCAAAGCAGCATATGTACCAAAAGGGAAACCGGATGATTATTATAAATTCAGACGAGGATTAGGGTATGTCTCTTCTTCAGAAGACGAGTGTTGCTGGTTAATCAATAACCAATCATCTAAGCAATACAAGGATGGATGCTCGTCAGATTCCTCAGAATGGGATTCTGATACAAGTCTGGGGGAAGTATTCAAAGCCCTAATGACAAACATGACTACAGCTGATCCATCCACAATGGAGGACGACGATCAAATGCCAACATGGAAAAACCCATGGGTTCATCACCTGAACATGCAGTATGGTGATAGGTTTGAACAGAGGGAACCTCCCACTGAAGATAAAGTAGTCCAAATTAACATGGGCGATGAGGCCAACCCAAAGCCTATATTCATCAGCGATAGTCTTCCCCCAAATGAGAAGGAGGAATTAGTTGCTCTCATCAGGGAGTATATCAACGTCTTCGCTTAGAACTATGAGGACATGCCAGGGCTCGACCCCAATGTGGCAGTGCATCGCCTCGATATCAAGTCGGATGCTAAACCTGTCAAACAACAGCAGAGACGGTTTCGTCCGCAGATTATAGAGGCCATCGAGGTAGAGGTTAAGAAATTGATCGACTCAGGATTTATCCGAGAAGAGCAACATCCAGACTGGCTAGCTAATATTGTCCCAGTCATGAAGAAAAATGGTAAGATCAGGATATGTATCGACTTCAGGGACTTGAATGCGGCATGTCCGAAAGACGACTTTCCCCTCCCAATCACGGACGTCATCATCGACAATACGTGCGGATTTGAGAGGATGTCCTTCATGGATGGCTTTTTGGGGTATAACCAAATCAAGATGCACCCGGATGATGAGAAGCATACAGCGTTCAGAACGCCCCTCGGTGTCTTCTGCTACACAGTGATGCCTTTCGGTCTAAAGAATGCAGGCGCCACATACCAACGAGCGATGACAAAGATTTTCCAGAAGCACCTCAGGAAAACAGTCGAGTGCTGCGTTGATGATTTGGTTGTAAAAAGCCGTAACAAAGAAGATCACATCAAGGACTTGAAGACGATGTTCGATCTCATGCGGAGTCATCAATTGAAGATGAACCCCACCAAATCCTTCCTTGGAATGTCCAGCAGAAAATTCTTAGGATTCGTCGTCACCACTAAAGGCATACATATTGATCCTGACAAGGTGAAGGCGATACATGAATTGCAGCCCCCAAGAAATCTAAGAGAACTCAGAGGATTGCAAGGACGTTTAGCTTACATCCGGCGGTTCATCTCAAACCTTTCTGGGAAGTGCCAACCATTCTCTAAACTAAACAAGAAAGGGGTGTCATTTATTTGGGACGACGCCTGCCAAAAAGCACTCAAAGATATCAAGACATATTTGACGAACCCTCCTGTTCTTGTCACACCAAAATCAGGTAAACCGTTCTTGATATACATCAAGGCGATGAACCATTCGATAAGTGCTTTATTAGCACAAGACGATGATAATGGTCACGAACAGGCAGTTTATTACCTAAGTCAGACTTTGGTAGGCGCCGAGTCCCGATATCCGATGATTGAGAAAGAATGTCTCGCATTGGTATTCGCGGTACAAAAGATGCGGCATTACTTGGTCGGACAGACGATTTACGTTATCTCTAACGTTAATCCGGTACGGGTATTTATGATGCAACTAGGTTCGATAAATTGGCGGTTAGCGAAGTGGGCCCTTCTCTTGTCCCAGTATGACTTGCACTTCAAACAGCAGAAGTCGGTCAAAGGACAAGCGATTTGTGATCTTTTGGCGGCAAACCCGACAACGGATACGGCAGAAGTATATGATAACTTGCCGGATGAAACCCATGAGGTTAACACTACATCGCACCAACAAGTATGGCAATTATATTTCGATGGTGCTTCAAGAGCAGCTAATGTGGTAATAAACCCCGGATGTTCTAGGGTCTCCTCCGGAGTTGGAGTTGTCTTAGTTTCTTCGGGAAAGCATGTGATGCCTCGGGCTTATTCAGTGACTGATCCATGTTCCAATAATGTAGCCGAGTACAACGCGCTCCTCATTGGACTCAGTTTCGCCAAGGAGCCGGGGGTCGAATATCTTGAAGCTTTTGGGGATTCTTAATTGATAGTCAACCAAGTTCGTGGAGAGTATGAAGTCAGGAACCAAGACCTGATCCCATACCACCAGGAGGCCGTCAAAATGGCAGATTCTTTTGAAGAATTCTTTATTGAATACATCCCTCGTCTCCAGAACGCTTATGCGGATGCACTGGCAGCACTAGCGGTATCACTTGCGCAGCCTCCCGAAACTGAACTGCTAGTCACAGTAAGATCGCACCAACTCTGCATACCCATATACAATATGGATATCGAAGAGGAAGATGATAGAAACATAAACGCCAAGGAGGTGAACTCAACTCAAATTGGGGCTGAGTCCCGAGACTGGCGTTTTCCTATCATTGACTACGTTCAATACGGTATTTTGCCAGAGGATGTAAAAGAAAGGGAATCAATCCGTCGAAGAGCACCAAGGTTCTTCTATAATACCGAGACCCATACATTATACCGTCGAGGGTACGATGATTTGTTACTTCGATGCCTTTCGAATGAAGAAGCAGAAGAAGTTCTTAAGGAAGCACACGAAGGAGAATGCGGTGCGCATCAGCCTGGTCCCAAACTGTATGATCGCATCAGGAGAATGGGATTTTTTTGACCAACAATGGTTCGTGACGTGATCGAATACGCCCGAGGATGTCACGCCTGTCAAGTACATGCAAATTATATGCACCAACCACCGGAGCGGTTACACACGTCAACCACGTCCTGGCCATTCGAGATATGGGGTATGGACATTGTCGGTCCTATTTTTCCCCCTTCAGTCAAAGGTGATCGATTTATTTTCGCAATCACGGATTACTTTTCAAAGTGGGCTGAAGCAATTCCGCTTAAAGAAGTGAAGACGAACAACGTCATCAATTTCATCAAGCATCATGTCATATACCGACACGGCGTGCCAAGACGGATCATTCATGACAACGGCCCACAGTTCATAAGCAACGCTTTCGTCAGGTTCTGTGACAAGTTCAAAATTCAAGATGTTTCGTCAACAGCTTATTATCCCGCTGCGAATGGATTAGCTGAGGCTTTTAACAAGACGATCATTAAGATCCTGTCAAAGCTCGTGAAGACCAATAAACGAGACTGGGACGATAAACTCGGTGAAGCACTCTGGGCTTATCGTACCACCATACGCACACCTACAGGAGCTACCCCATATTCGTTGGTATACGGATGTGAAGCTGTGCTGCCGTTGGAAATCCAAATCTCATCCCTTCGGATTGCTCTTGCAACGGAGATGACGACGGAAGAACAACATTAGAAACGTCTCAAAGAACTCAAAATGTTGGATGAAAAACGCTTGGAAGCTCAACAACACATTGAGTTTTATCAAGCCAGAATATCTAGGGCTTTTAACAAAAGAGTCCGACAGAGAAGCTTCAAGGAAGGAGATCTGGTCCTTGCTGCTCGCCGACCGATAATCCTCAACTCCAAGAAGAAAGGTAAATTTGAACCCAAATGGGAAGGGCCGTTTGTGATAGACACAGTCTACTCAAATGGCGCTTATCGCCTAATTTCTCTAGAGGGCGTCAGGCAATTAATGCTAATAAATGAGAAGTTCCTGAAAAAGTACTATCCCTAGTACATTCAAGATAACCCATTTATCGGGAAGTTCCTTAAAGAATATTACACTTAATATTCTAGAGGATAACTCAAAATCATTTTCACCACTAAAATCCCTCAATGATCAATTTTAATTGACAGTGAGTTCACTAAAAATGTCTTTCTGGTCCAAGCCACCAACAAATTCCCCTCTTGATTCTTTCCACGAACAAGAGGTCCACTTTTAATTCAGAGCCTCCTTTCGATAAACGAAAGAACTCCCTTCTTTTCTCTTTGGTTAAACCTCTTTATGGTTATAACCAAAGTTGAAATTTTATTTCGATAAACAAAAAAACTCATCTAGACAACCAATCCTATAAAAGGTAAGCTTATCTAGATCTTCCGGATTCTCGGAGTGGAGATCCCACTTCTAGTTTCTTTCTTGCACTGGAAATAGAATATAAAATTCTTCCTTTCCAAAATCAAGGAATAGAATATAAAATTCTTCCTTCCTTGTTCGGGGAATAGAATATAAAATTCTTCATTTCCCACACCAATCCTTTTCCAAGAATTTAGGATTCATCCTAGGAAGTTTATCCCGAATCCTAAGCAGGGATAAGCCTGCGCCTAACACGCGCTGACGGTTTAGTCTTTCTCCATAGAAAAAGACACCAGAGTTCGATTCTGGGGTATTCTATCCTGAAGCCTAAGCAGGGATAAGTCTGCGCCTAACCCACACTGCCGGTTAGTTCTTAACCGTTAAAAAAAACACTCGCCCACATATTCAACATTATGGCAGGTTGTTATTAATAACACCAAAATCCATGCCTTACACGCATGGGGAATTTCATCCTGAATCCTAAGAAAGGATATGCCGACGCCTAACACGCGTCGCCGGTTTAGTCTTTGTCCGTATAAAAAGATACCAGAACCTGATTCTGGGGACCTTTATCCCGAAGCCTAAGTAGGGATAAGTCAACGTCTAATACACGTTGTCGGGTAGCCTATTCCCGTAACAATAGTGAAGTCTACGTATTTGAAGTCGTAGCAACGAGTCTAAGGGAATTCATTCCGTTAGCACAACGTTACATGCGGAGCGGATTTAGACAATCCGCATGCTAGCCCGACTCAAACGGTAGTCGGTAACGGCTAATCAAATCCGTTGAAGGCTGAGGGTTAGCCAAAAATCCTAAAGTCAACGCCTAACACGTGCTGCCGGGTAGCTTATTCCCGTAACAAATGGTAAAGCCTATGTATTCGACATCATAGCACAAAGTCTAAGGGAGTTCATTCCTTTAGCACAACGTCACATGCGGAACGGACTAAAACAATCTGCATGTAAGCCCGATTCAAACGGTAATCGGTAAGAGCACGTCAAATCCGTTGAGGGCTGAGGATTTGCCAAAAATCCTAAGTCAACGTCTCATACACGTCGCTGTTTAGTCTTTTCATAGGAAAAAGACGAAGTCTACGTATTCAATATCGTAGCACTAAAAGGGTTAACTCTTTTAGCTTAACGTCACATGCGGAACGGACTTAAACAATCCGCATGCTAGCCCGACTCAAACGGTAGTCGGTAAAGGCTTATCAAACGCGTTGATGGCTGAGAATTTGCCAAAAATTCTATAAATACGAGTCATTGACGCATCAACTTCGTAGATTGGTCTCGTGACTCGAATATCTGCCACGCTCCAATTCCTTAAGAGCTTAAACTATGTATACTCTAGCAGACGTACGAGTATAAACTATGTCGAACACCAGACAACGCGTCGTAATGAAGCTCAGACGCCGGACAACGCGTCACAAGGAAGCTCAAACGCCGGACTACGCATCACAAGGAAGCTCAAACGCCGGACAACGCGTTACAAATGAAGACTCAACGCCAACAATCGATGGTCAGTTCTATGTTAAAACAACAAACACGAGCTAAAGATCAGAAAATCAGGAATTAGCTTCAAGTTCGAAATTCCGACAACGGTCAGACAATAAATGCAGCATCGGAACCCTTCCAGACATTCGATAAAGCACCGAATAGCATGGAGGATTGAAGGAATCAAGAATAAAAGCCATTCCAAACATCCCGTCATAACCGATTGAAGGATGGGACAATCATATCCAAAGTATTCCAGACTCTTCTATAAAAGAATGAGGCTGAAATACTTTGGAGGCGGTATCTGTAGGCGTATAAAACTACTTATAGGTCCCTTAACACAGCTCAGCACGATGATTCGACAAACCAACGAACCATCGGGCGATGAATCCAAGAATGATCGTTAAACCACAATATCGATGCCAAGTGAGACGCAATGAAGCGGATTTACTGCCAAATCAGGATCCGGACTGCCAAATCAGAGTTCAGATCAACAAATCAGAGTTCGGATAAACCGGAAAATAAAAAAAACCAACATTTGGAGGACTCGGCCAAAACCGAGCCACCTTTTGGTGGCTCGATGCCTCGGCCACCTTTTGGTGGCTCGGTGCCTCGGCCACCTTTTGGTGGCTAGGTGCCTCGGCCACTTGGGCCAAGGCACAGCCTTGAGTGCCTATAAATAGGACTTGGGGGCTCATTTTTGAGAGGTTGGAAATTTTGGAGGCGAAGCTCTGCTGGATTCAAGGCTCAAAACTAAAAAAGATTGAAGCTTTAGGACTTTGAGGACTTGCTCTTTCAGATCCGATGCTCGATGATCGTCCACGCCAAATAAGGCAGGAGTTCGAGAGGGATCGGATCTCAGATCTACACAGTCATCCTCCGGATCAAAGCTTGGTCTTTGATCCCGAGAAGAGTATCGATTTCGCTTGGTCGATTTCGATTACTTCGGGCGATTATTTCCTTGGTGAACTAATCCCCCCGGCTATTATTTCCTTGGTGAAATAATACCCGTTATACTGTATAGATCCGACCGGATCTAGATCACGCGGTGGTCCACGGATTAACCCCGGCGCAGACAAAGAACCCACAAAAGCAAGAGACCGTAAAACAGGATCTTGCGATCTGTTCGGCATAAAAGGAAAATTGTAATTTCTTTTTATTTCTTCTTTGATCTCGTTGTAACCGGATCTTATAGAAAGACCGGATCTTTTGTAATCGATAAACTGTTACTTGAGAAAGCAACAAATTCAATGAAGGCAACTTTCACTGCGAACATCGATACATCCACCCCTCCACGCAAATAAGCTCCCGCTCACACCTCCGTACGAGCGAGGTACCGCCCGCACGGCGGACCGCTCTTAAACCCGATTCCATGAGAGAAAGCGCATCATAGTACCTCCCGTCACCCACGCCGACTGAGATGGCGATCCCTTGTACCAAACCCTCCAACCGCTGGAGGGTCTCGAATGCGGGGTAAGACGTAGGGTCTGGGGCAGAAGACCCCTGGACCGAACTCACGGGGGAAGCGGGCGGAGCACCAACGTCAACGACGGTTGAAGAGGAGCCAACACCCTCGGAAGAGCTGTGATCAGAGGCGGAGGCCATGAGGGTTTATGCGGTGATTTTCGCTTGAAAATATTTCGAAGACGTGAAGACCTTGCTGAAAGGACAGCAAGTGCAGGATATATATTCGAGAACCCGACGGCTGAGATTTGTCGTCCCAAGCAATCGAGCGGCACAGGTGTCCTGCGACGCCTCGAGCCCCACGCTGATGAAAGTCATTCCTCTCGGGACCCCAAACGGACCGATCGGATTGAGCCCAAGAGGCGAGGCGTCCCGTCGCTTCACCATCAATGAGCATTAAAAGGAGACCTTAGCTGGCAAGCATAAGGGCCCATAAGCAGACGCGTGGCACGAATCTCGCCCGCATTCCAGATCTTCGACTGAGGGACGGGTTCGCTGTCGCTTGAGTTTAATTGTAGTACGAACTCGCCATCGGTCGAGTTCAACTGTCAAGACAAATTCCCTTCTCACAAATTTTGCTTGATGCCTAAAATCGCCAACGGCCAGCTCTGGTTCCCAACACGAACTCGCCTCCCCATGAGTTTCGCTAGCAACCTAAAGTCGTCAGTGGCCAGCTCTGGTTTGCAACGCAAAATCGACATCGCACGAGCTTCGCTTGTAGTTGGAATTCGCTAGTAGACGAATTCAACCTTCCAGCCAATTCGCCGCAAGTGAGTCCCACTGACAGCAGGAACTCGCCAGCACTTTAGAGGGTAACTTACGGCATGATCGTTCGAGTCTTGGCCCGTAGCATGAGCTCACCTACACTCGAGTGGGACCGAAAGAGCTCGCCGGTGGTTTAGTATGGCTTTCCACACAGACTCGCCATCACCCGAGCCTCCCTACAGCGTGAACCTGCCTGTACTCGGGTTGAACCTTCAAAACAAGCTCGTCACCGCCCAAGGGGTGCCACCTAAAATCGCTGATGACCATACCAGAGAAGCATTGAATGGTGACATTCTAAAAGGAAGTGTGGAAACACGAACTTCATCAGATGCTTCTAGACAGTACATTTGAACAAAGTTATGATTTTACAACTAAGAAAGTCATAATATTACGTTCAAGAAGCAAAACATACACCAGTTTTTTCTTTAAGACAATACATTTGAACAAAGTTATGACTTCACAAGTCATGGCATAGTTTCAAAAGCAAAACAAACAGGCAAAATGTCTTAACACAAGCACAGGTTTGAGATCTCAGTCGAACAAATTAAAAGAGGAGAGCTCTTCTTTGACCATCGCCATCCTTCTCGCGTGGTCATCCTGAGCTTTGTCCTCAGCTGCCTTTCGAATCCGGTCTTCAAAGCTCGACCTGGCGGCGGCATCTTCCTGTCACAAGGCTTGGAGACTTCGAGTTTTCGCCTCAGCGGTCTTACTGACCTTTACAACGTCGGATTGGAGCCCCTTCAAATTCACCTCCGCCTGTCCCAATTCAGCTCTCAAGCGAGATACAGTGCGATTAAGGTCGATGATTTGCTCCTCTAACATATGCTGTTGACTCACCCAGAAGTCGACAACGGACTCCAAGTCCGCTATTTCCTTGGAACGGACCTCCTGTTCCCAGGCCTCCTGGCGCCTGACACGAACCAGACAAGATTCCACGTCAGCCTCCAGACCCTCCCGTAACAGGACCTCTAGGTTCCCCAAGCGAGACTCCAGGAAGAGGAGCTTCTGCATGCAGCGCGTGGCAATCCGGTTCTCGCCCAACCGCCTGAGATCGACCATACGATCTAAGAGAGACTGTTTGAAGTGGTCGTAGCTTCCCATGCCAAGGCTGACGAGGGAGATCACCTGCTTCACGGCGTTCTTAAACTCCTCAAGGAGAACCTGCAGAGACAAGGAATCAGGGGAAGCAGGCTCTTGACCCGAGGTGAGCACCGCAATAGGTGGAACCTCGAGGCAGGGTTCAGTTCCCGGCTGGGGAACGGAGCCTGAGGCAGGAGAAGTCGCAGGGCTCTCGGATTCATCATCAGAAATCAAGATGGGCTCAGCCTCGTGTTTTTCGTAGGGCGGCGCATCTTCATGGGCTGTGAAACGCAACAATGACGTAAAAAGGGGTCAAACGAGAAACACCTACCCATACCTGAATTGGGGTTGAAGTAAAAACATACCTTCAGCGGCGGCGGCTTCGGTGGCACCTGAAGAAGACGCCTCCTTTCTCTTCTTTGAAGTGACCCTCTTCACCTTCGGCGCCATCTGGAAGACACAAGAGAAATTTGGATTTCCCCTAAAGAAGACGATAAGAAAACTGCGGTTCTTCTCGACAAAGGGGAGGGGTACTAAAATACCCTGACCCTAAGTAGTTATCTGCGGCTCGATTAGACCCTTCAGGACCAAACAGTTGAGGGGAAGGCCGAATGATCCGGATCCCATGTGAACGGCCAGGATTCGACAGTTCCCTGGCACGATCTCCAACCAACGGCCCGAATCGGGCGTGAAGGACGAAGAGGCCCATCACACCGCATTTAATACGAAGTCACGTGCCCACGTCTCTATAACCGACACACGCGTGGGTTAACACACGACCCCCTAAAGGCGGAGCTCGCCCGTAGCAGAAGTCGTTATTGGTATAACCCCATGGATTCGCCCTCAGATAGAATCCGCCTGTAGGCGAGACGAGTCTATAACTGAAATCCGCCGATAAGAGTTTCTTGCGGCCAAACACCAACTAGCACATGTTAAAAAAAAGAAAAAAGAAAAGGATATATAGAATACGCGCACAAGTAATAGTCAAAACAAAAGGATAATTTTATTCATAGAAAGGAAATCCTATTACAACAGGGAATCAAAGGCAAACTACAGAGCTCTCAATCGCCGTTCCGCCTCACGGATCTCCCCGGCATAACGAAGCTCGAATTTCCGCAGGATCTCTCGATGAAGATCTTCCTCGGTGCGTGATACCAAGTCCTGGACGGTATCCTTAACCTCCTTGAGGGCTCGATCCTTCTCCTCGACGGACTCAGTGACCGATTGCTGACGAGACTCGATATCCTCCAGTTCCTTTGCCACTTGCTCACGAGCCTTCTCTTGAATGGCCAAGGAAGCCTGCACATTCGCTATAACTTGTTTTAGCCTCTCTATCTCGAAGGATAGGCGAGAGAGGCGGTTATCTGTCGTCTGTTGCTCATGGGCCACTCGTGCATCTTCGGCCTTAGCTTGCTCCAACTTCGCGGACAACCTTGTCTCCAGTGACATAGTCTCATTCAGACGACGATCGCGGTCTTCCACGGCCGCTCGAACTTCGTTGGAGGCGAGATCAATAACTGTGGAGCTCTTCGCGCGGAGAGCGAGCAGCTGCTGAACAGCCTCCTCCACTTCTTCCAGACGTCGAAAGTATGGTTTCGCCGTAGTGGCGCCAAGCCTCTTGACCAAGAAGAACACATCGCGTTCGAGATCCTCCTTGAACTCCTCGAAATGACAACTCTCCTCTAAGGCCAGCTTGATGCAGTCAGCCAAAGTGTCCTGGAAGTTAATCAGGGCCCGCGCCACCTGCCTCTTTCGCGAATGTTCCAAGGGAGAGAGCGCGGCCTCCTCTACCGAGGATGAAGTTACGATTGAGGTACTGGTGGTCATAACCGTAGAAACAGCGATTGGCGCCGCCAAGGCTGGTATGATCGCTGACGTCATCAGGATAGCAGCGGCAGAATCACAGGTCACCACAGACAAGGAAGTTGCCACCAGCCCAGTGGGGTTCCCCCTTGAGCTGGAGACTCTCGCGCTGAGGGTTCATCCCCGATCGGTACTCCCTCGAGAATAGAGGTTCCCCCTTGTTGGCCTGCATGAGCCGACACTTCCTCCTCGCTCGATAGCGCCTCGTGGATTGAGGCGTCATCATCCGTCTCTGATTCGCCTGAGTGACCCGCCCAAGTAGGGGGGTCTTCCTTGCCAGCAACTGCATAGGAGGGGCCTACTGCAAGTGTGAGAGGAGCATTAACAAAAACCCTAGCACAGAAAGACCAACAACGCTAGAACCTACGCTTACCTGAACCCCCGAGTTCTCCTATGTCTCCACTCCCCTCCTCTTCGTCAGAAGGAATGGGGATCACTCTCTCGACTACATCTGCACAAATTCAATATAAACAATCAGGGGGTGTTGACCCGACTTCATATACAAGGATACCCCACTAAAAGGTTACCTCCTGGTGCGGACATAGGAGTCGCTGAAACCCCCGCCGGTGGCCTCACATCAGGTTGCGCAGGAGCGTCCTTCGGGACCACCGGAACCGCCTCCGACACGATAGGGGGTAATCTCAATCGTCCCCTCACAACGGGCCTTCTTGGTCGCTTCCGCTCCAGAGCCTTCGGCCGCAGCCTCCCATCCGCCCAGCAATCGTGCTCCGGGCTTGCTCCAAATGCTCGCCCGCCCGGGTTAACTCAGCAGGCTCCCTCCGTTCGCCAGATGGGTCCGACGGAAGACTGGGAGAAGGAGCTCGCGTCTCGGGCACCTCGGATTCATCCACACCCATGTCGAAACCCTCGGTGTCCTCGACGGGATCCTCCAAGAACCATTCCTTAGCAGTTTGGTGGCCCCTCCGCCTCGAAGAGCGGGTGGCTCCTCTTGGACGACGCCCTTGCTCCGCCAGACATGAGCTCTGGAACCAGAAGCCATCGGGATTAGCGTTGGCACCTCGATACCACCGGCAGTACAAAAGCGTATGATGCAAATCGTGATCCCTCGCAGGCAGTCCAAAATGAGCGTGAGTACCGCCGGCTTAGGTCCAGAACCATCCCCGGGCTCCATCCACCAGCCCTCCTTCGAATAGCAGGTGGGGGTTAACGTTGCCCACATATAATTGGTCGTACCCAAACTGGCAGGCAAACCTGCAAGGGATATACGGCTCGAGATAGCACGTAGAACCCATTCGTAGGACATGGTACCCCGGCCAGATGATCACCAACCAGCGAAAAGCGCCGTAGGAGAGAACTGTGTGATGATCCGCCGTCGGCATATCCCTAAGGGATTCCCCATATCCTCCCCCCACTAAAGTAAGGGAAGAAACGGAGAAAGTTATAATGCCCGAAATGAGAAAGCGTCTTCCGTGCATCGGGGATGTCCTTACACTTTCAGGAGCACCTCTCCAAGCGTTGAACAAACGAGACGAATCGGTCTCCTTGAAGAGTCGCCGGGGCACTCATCAAACATTCACAATGGTATACGAACCATACCATCAGATAGGTGTATGGCAACCCCACCCTGGGATTAGGGGTCCTGACGACCTCTCCTTCCCCCTCATCGAGAATCGATACGCGACAGAATTGGGCTGTCAGAGTGCAGAGTCCCCGGTGGATGCACGCTATCATCGCCGACACCAAAGAATAGGACTTCCCGTGGGCCAAGAAAACTGCGGGATATACGACCTCCACAGGAAGCGCCTCAAAAGAGTGAGTGGGGATTACACACCTCTTCAGCCATAACATGAGGTACCCCGCAAGCAGAGCCTTCCCGGATATGGGGGACTTGGCCTGATGATGGAATGAGTGAAAGACCGTGCCGGACTTAAATTTGCCCTCGTCACGCTCAAGAGTCACGGTGCTTCCCTCTTTGGCTGCCCTCGCCTCCACTTCAGACTGGTCACACTCGCCTAGCGGGAGAGCAGGCTTCCCCTTGACATCGTTCCCCGGGAACAGATAATCAGCCCAATTCTTGTGACTGATCCCCGGAGTCCTCTTCTTCTTCCCCTTATGATCCGACGCCCCTAAGGTACTGAGGCAGATGTGGTAATGGCAGAGCAACTCCCACAGAGTTTTAACCACCAAGGGGGAATGGTCTGAAAGCTGGTCAATCTCATCTTGGCCTGGGACGTACTCCTCATAGGGAAAGCCCCCAGAGGTAGCCCGACACGTCATACATCTCGTGATGGGTTATGCCAAGTTCACCGTTAGGGGTGAAGAATGTGCCGCTTTCTACACAGTACAGTTCCAGGATGCTGTGGAACTGGGAAGCATTAATCCTCAGACCATGTCGAGTGGCTTGGATGGCCACATACAGCTCCGAATTCTTGAGGTCAGAATTCTCGGCCAGGACGTAGTCGGTGATCTTGGACCACCAAGTGTCGTTGCCCGGCACAGAGTATACCCACCCCGGGGCTCTGAAGTCCTTTGGGGGGAAATCTCCCACCAGCGCGGAAGAAGGGATGGCGGAAAGTCTCCGCTACCGCCGTTGTCTCGCCCGCAGGCGGCTCATTAGACGGTAGGCTAGGGCGCAGACCCGTCACGCGCTTGCAAGAGCTCTCCACTCCATACCCAGCCGTGGAGCCTGTGAAGACGCCGTAGGTGACCCCGTCCTGAGTAGGGGTCAAATCCCAGTTCATCATTTGGGGGACTGTGAGGGACCGTAGCTCAACAATCGAGAATCCTCTCGGCATGCTGGAAAGGTAATAGGAAGTCCCCTCCACTATGCGGAACCACCTGCTCTCTTTGAGCAGCAGAGCAGAAGGATCCGTCATAGCATCGCCGAACAAAAACTGAGGCTTTGGCAGCTCCGTCCTAGCATCATCTGTCAGCATCGCATCAGTCGTCAACTCACGTAATGTCAAGTGATGACCGTCCGTAACCCTCTTTATCAGGCCATGTGGCTTATCAGCGGTGAACGAGGGTACCGGAGCCAAAGAGGGGAATCGAGGGGGTGCCATAGAGCCCGTGCCCCCGGCAAGGCCAATGGCCATGCCCTTCGGAAGAGCCTCATTAGAAAAAGTCGCTACAAGAAAGAACCAAAGAATCAAGGCGAAATCCGCCATGGGGGCAAATCCGCCCAATAAAAGCGAGACATGGTCACGCGGGCTACATTCGCCCTTATCAGATAGAAGTCGAACTCGCCAAACAAAAAAAAAAGAGTTCGCCTTCACCCAACAAGGGTCGATTTCGCCTGTAAAGGCGGAAGTTTCCTATCTACAAGAAGGTATAAAATTTTCCCCCCATCCAGAAAGGGTTGAGTTCGCCTGCGGAGACAGAAGTCATCCTCTAAGGACAAATGTAAAATTAACCTAAAAAGGGCTAACTTTGCCCCAAATCGGGGAAGCTGCCAAAGGATGACGGGACTATGGGAGGATAAGCGACCATCATCCTCCCGATTCGACGCATGCGGCCTACACGGGGTCGTCTAACAAACCCATTGACTTACCCAAACACGGTTCCGGGGCACTGGCGGGCGCGCCGGCAGAGAGACGGTCGGAATAGCGTCCGGGACCTTTTCCCCTCGCAACACACCTCTTGGATTTCGGCGCCATTGAAGGATAGAGCGGGAACTCTCTCTTTAGAAATTTGTCAAAATTCCTGAGCACAGTAACTCCCAAAGGAAGAAAGCGGCTTATTTAAAAAGCAGAGTCGTCCACGTGGCCACGATCGTCCTCGAAAGGCGAAACCCCAGCGGACGGAGAACGTGGCCATGATCGAATTCGACGGTCCAGATCGCTCCCGGTGTGTCGAAGGAACCATAAACGGGCCGATCATAACCCGAAACCCAAACCGGGATCGACGGTTACATCCGGCGGTTAAATTCGAAAACCACGGCCACGATCCAAACGTGGCACACGAGGCTGACATCAAGTTGTTAAGTCGTAATGAAAACGACATGACGGAACTGCGCCGCCTTAGCCAGGAGGGCATGAGGCCCCACCAGTGGACGCGTGGTTCGCTCACATTGAACCTAATTTCGCCCCAAAGGAAAGGTCTCAACAGCGGAAACCCGAATAAAATCCGTGAGTCAGATAAAGTTCCGCATCCAAAGCCTAGCTTCACCTGAATGGCCCACTCGCCTTCGGAAACAGGCGACTCGCCCGAAATCTTGGTGACTTTGGTTAAACCCGCACCCCAGATGGCTAAGGGTCAGAGTGGAAATCTTAGCATTAAGCCTAAGAGAGATCACTCGACAACTCATCATACTGAGGGGAATAGTATGGCTAGCTCGATTCAAACAGTAATCGGTAAAGGCAAATCAAACCCGTGGATAGCTGAGGGTTTGCTGAAAATCCTAAATGCACTTGGTCCGCCCAAAATTTCTTTGTTCAAAGTATTCCAGACCACACGTAAGACGGTTTAGGTCTGAAAACTTTGAAGGGGGTCTTGTAGACGGTAAAAATTACCGCGACGGACTAACGAGCAAATTCGCCCACAAATCAGGACCATCCACTTAGATGAAGAATGGATTGTAGCCACGGAACGGGCTCGCTGACGCACGAGTCCTACATTAGCCCTCACACGCCAAATCACATGGACTCGCCAGTAGGGTGAATCCGCCCTCATGAGCCAAATCCGCTTGCAGGGGTCCAAATCCGTCCTCATGAGCCAAATCCGCTTGCAGGGGTCCTAATCCACCTACGTGAGTCGAAAGCCGGGTTCTCAGGGATAAGCCTCCCCCACTTCCCGCGATGTGAAGGGAAAGGCACAGTGTTCTAAGCTCGTCAGATGGCCGCCCACAATCCGAGCGAGCAGACAGGCATCAGATCAACCTGTATGCTCATAAATGCGACTCACCTCAACCATCAAGGTCAGGAGCTGGAGCTGCCGACATGCGGCAAGCTGTCCAAGCCGATTCAGGAGCGAGGCGTCCATTCTCCCGCCCCTATTCAGACATAGGGAGAGGAGAGGGGGCACAGCACCCTAGGACCGTCAGGTGGTCACTCGGTGGCTCGCAGCGCCAGTGAGCGGACAGGCGCTAGAGCAGCCTGTGCCCTCATAAATGCAGCTCGAAGGGCCAGAGCCATCGAGGCTCAAGGAGTTAGCCAAATCTACTCAAGTACCTAACAGCCGCCGTCACTGATACGAGGAGGGGCTTTCTCGCTCCTGCGCGACGTGATGTAGCGTGCAGCTCCTCGAATGACTGTTTGTGCCACAGAGGGACAGCAGGATATCTCTGAACAATGTATGGTCACATCCCATAATTCAAGGAGCAGCCAAGCTGTCTCTCTCCCATTTAAGAGCTTCTTTCAGCAACCTTAAAGGGGATCGATTGATCAAAAAAGAGGGGAGATCAGAGGTCGGACACAAAGGAGTCAGAAGAACTCTGAGAAGAGGATCGACGATAAGCTCTTTGCACATCCTTGCATTGTAGCACCATCTCCTAGTTCCGAGCCCCGATCGTCGGTGAACTAGAAGATTCGAACTCCATCGACCCGAGCTTTTACTGAGTACTGAAGCTCTCCAGTAACCCCGATCAAACCGTCCAAGGGAAGCAGACTCGGCACGAGCACCGAGCGAAGCATCCTACAGCTACCGAAAAGTCCCCACACTAAACAAAGAGGGCATTCCCTCTGCTTCTGTTGTAATTCCGATTGATTAGTTTGTAATAAGCCATTCTTATAAATACAAACAAAATCTTCCTGTTTCCGGGAAAATCAGAAATTTACACCATACTTTATGGCTATGGTGGCTCATTATGATTTAGAGCTACATCAAATGGATGTGAAAACTACCTTTCTAAATGGAAATTTAGATGAAGAAGTTTACATGGACCGGCCCGAGGGTTTTTCAGTTGAAGGAAAAGAACACATGGTGTTAAGCTTAAGAGGTCAATATACGGACTGAAACAAGCTTCCCGACAATGGTATCTTAAGTTTAATGATACTATTACATCTTTTGGATTTAAAGAAAACATCGTTGATCGATGTATATATCTAAAGATCAGTGGGAGTAAGTTTATATTTCTTATTCTGTATGTTGATGATATCTTACTTGCTGCTAATGATCTTGGTTTATTACACGAGACCAAGAAATTTCTCTCTAATAACTTCGAAATGAAAGATATGGGTGAGGCATCCTATGTGATAGGAATTAAAATATTCCGTGACAGATCACAAGAATTGTTATGGTTGTCTCAAAAATCATATATTAATAAGGTTCTAGAGAGGTTCAAGATGGATAAATGCTCTGCATCTGTAGTTCTAATTCAGAAAGGGGATAAATTCAGTATTATGCAATGTCCAAAGAATGAATTGGAACACAAACAAATGGAACAAATTCCTTATGCATCCATTGTTGGGTGCTTGATGTATGCTCAAGTTTGTACAAGACCTGACATTAGTTTTGCTGTCAGAATGCTTGGTAGATATCAAAGTAATCTAGGATTGGATCATTGGAAAGCTGCAAAGAAGGTATTGAGATACTTGCAAGGAACAAAGGATCATATGCTCACTTATAGGAGATCCGATCACCTTGAGGTGATTGGATATACAGATTCAGATTTTGCTGGATGTTTGGATACTAGAAAATCCACATTTGGCTATCTGTTTCTTCTAGCTAGAGGAGCGATCTCGTGGAAAAATGCGAAGCAGTCTGTCATTGCTGCATCGACTATGGAGGCTGAGTTCATGGCATGCTTTGAGTCCACTGTTCATGGATTATGGCTGCGGAATTTTATTTCAGGACTTGGAGTTGTTGACAGTATTGCCAAGCCGCTGAAAATTTATTGCGATAATGCTACAACAGTCTTTTTTTCTAAAAACGACAAGTATTCGAAGGGTGCTAAACATATGGAATTAAAATACTTTGCCGTTAAAGAAGAAGTTCAGAAACAAAGAGTGTCAATTGAGCACATTAGCACAAATCTCATGGTTGTGGATCCATTAACAAAAAGATTGCATCCAAAGACATTTAGTGAACATGTTGAAAGAATGGGCATTATTGAAAACCATTACTAACTTTTATGTAAAGTTCATGCTCTTTATGTATTTGACACTTTGAGCTCATCTAAATATTGTCTCTGATATTTAATGCATCCTGTTTATTATTGTTAGTATATACATAAATGATTATGTAAATATTAACAGGATATGTCTCTGACAAGGACATTATTATTGGACCATTATGATAAGTCTTATTACATGTCATGTTTAGTTTAAAACTAATATTGTGATATATGGAAGGGACTATGTCGATTTTGCTGCGTATGACCGTCATGATCCTTATTAGTTTTCTACTTAATGATGAGTGATGGTTTGATCAATATGATGATGAAATTAGCTTACATTATGCATATTATGTTGTATTATTAAATCATGATGTTAAATTATGAAACATGGGCCAAGTGGGAGAATGTTAGTTTTCTTTAGAGTAGTGGCCCACATTTTAGGTTAGTGGTCATGATTTATGATTAGTTTTATAGCTACTCACTTATGCTAAGTTCCTATTGGTCAAAATAACTACCCACATTGATGGATTGTGAGTGGTTATTCTATTTAAAAGCTTGGTCCTCTCTCTACCCGTTAAGGTGAAAAATTTCTCTCCATCAAAAAATTTTCAGAAAAGCATAAGAAGGTTAAGGGAGAGAAACTCAAGTCTTTAAGATTGTTTAAGTTTCTTCAAGTTTCAAATCATGGATCAAGGTACGTTTTTCTTAATTAATTGTACATAGTGAAAATCATTTGTTCTAAGATCTTGGTATTATGATGAATAAATCAACATGAAGTTTGATTTGCTTAAGAGTTATGTTTACAATTTAACCTCATGAGGTCAAAGTTTATACTTTTAAGGTTGATTCATGGCTTTAAACATGCAAAACCGAGTGCAGATCATAGCACGCGGATGAGCAAACATACGAGGCCTCCCACATTATCACCAATGAAGTCGCGTGAAAGTATACGATATGAGTTTTATCCTAAAATAGAATTCGAGTTAAAATTGACCCTCACAATTATACACATACTGGTTTTCTAGTCAACTGGTGAAAATGATACATATATGTACATACATACATATATATGTATACATACCCAAAAGGTGATTCAAATTCGGTTTTGGCCATACCAAGGTCAAGGTGTGAGTAAAGTTTCACGCATATACCTATTTGTATGTAACAGTTGTGGGGTATTTTGGAAACATAAGCTTAAAAGTACAGCTGTGTATGTCTCAATCAACTTGACTCAAGCTGAGTCGTCTAGGTTTGTTTTGCATTTTGGTGAAATTGTCAGTCAGGGTTAACTTGAGTACGGGGCGAGTTGACTTGGTTGCCTAAATCGACTTGACACTGGGCTGAGTCGACTTAGATGACAGAGTTGACTTGGGTTTAACCTGAGTCGACTTGCTTAAAAACACTATCCAAATTGACTCAATTTTAAGGTGAGTCAACTGTGGCAATGATTTCCTTCCGCTCATCAACTTCACCTCACTGATTTTTCCCAATCGTCTTGCTTGTTGTGCGCCGCGGAAGCCCCAAATAGAAAAATCAAAAGCACACACAAGAATAATAGACCACAAGTGAACACAAGCCAACCAATCACAGCAAGAACATAAGATATACGTGGTTCGGCAATGTGCCTACGTCCACGGGGCAAGGAGGGGGAACTTTACTAATGAAATCAAATGGGAATACAAATTAGGGTTACAAATCTTACCCAAAACCCTCAAACAAGACCAATTGATCTCTCCAATAGACTCCAACAATAGAAGCCCTCAAAATCCCCTTTCAGCAGCTCAAAAATCTCCAAAGCTTAACCCTAAAAACGAGTTTAGGGTTTATATACAACTCACAAACGAAACGGGTCTGGAAACAGAACCCAGGCCCAAACCGCTTCGGCGGTCGACCGGCCCGGTCGACCGCCCTCCATCCAGCATGAGGCCCAAAAGTCCAGAGAGTTTGGCGGTCGACCGCGCCGGTCGACCGCCCACAGAACAGAAACTTCTGCGGTCGACCGGACCGGTCGACCGCCACCAATCCTGACGCTCAGTAAATAATGTGCACGAAAACGGTCGACCGCACCGGTCGACCACCACCCTGTCAATCTGAATCCTGAGCCTGCTGCCAATTCTACAAATCTCCACCTCGATGAACGTTTGCCAAAACTAAGCCGACACCAAAAACACCCCCAATCAAATTTAACCGGCTGCATCTGCAAGACTGCCTACGTATCCTCTTGCCCAAGGAATCAAGCCGAACGTAGTTCATCCAAACGGCCGCCAACGGCCTCAACAACGAAGAATGTTCAATAAGTTCAAACAATGACCAAACTTCACACCTGGTATGACTTTGGTCAACATATCAGCAGGGTTGTCCTTAGTGTGGACCTTCTCCAACGTGACATCACCATCATCCAATACGTCACGTACAAAGTGAAATCTGACATCAATGTGCTTCGTACGTGCATGGTAGACTTGGTTCTTCGCCAAATAGATAGCTGACATACTATCACAATGTACCTGAATGGTCTCCTGTGCAATCCCTAAATCATCCAACAAGCCATGTAGCCACAAAGCCTCCTTCACTGCTTCAGTCACCATCATATATTACACCTCCGTAGTAGAAAGTGTCACTGTAGACTGAAGAGTGCATCTCCAACATACCAGTGCACTAGCAAATGTAAAAACATAACCTGTAGTGGACCGACGCTTGTCAAGATCTCCGGCATAGTCTGAATCTAAGTAGCCAATACAATCCTGCACTGTCTCATCATTCTTCTCAAATATCAACCCAACATCCACAGTACCCTTAATATACTATAGAATCCACTTCACGGCCTCCCAATGCCTCTTCCCGGGGTTATGCATGTACCTAGATACTATGCTCATGGCCTGTGATAAATCTGGCCTAGTACACACCATAGCATACATCAAGCTACCCACTGCACTGGCATACGGAACTTTGGACATGTAGTCCCTATCCTCCACTGAAACTGGTGACATCAAAGCTGAAAGCTTAAAGTGGTGAGCTAATGGAGTACTCACCACCTTGGTATTACCCTCAAAACTGAATTTCTTCAGCATCTTCTGCAAGTAACTCCTCTGTGTAAGCTTCAATCTCCCCTTCACCCTGTCTCGCTCAATCTCCATACCCAGTATCTTCTTAGCCTCTCCTAGGTCCTTCATCTTAAATTCAGATGACAGCTCCTTTTTGAATTTCCCAATAGCTGAAGTATTCCTGGAAGCTATGAGCATATCATCAACATACAATAACAAATAAATATGCTCACCATCCTGTAGCTTGTGCATATAAACACACGGGTCATAAGGGCTCCTCGTGTACCCTCGGCCAATCATAAAGCTATCAAATCTCTTGTACCACTGTCGCGGTGATTGCTTCAGTCCATAAAGAGATTTCTTCAATTTGCACATCAAATCTTCTCTTCCTGCAGCTTTAAACCCCATAGGTTGTGTCATGTAGATCTCCTCATCTAAGTCTCCATGAAGAAAGGCCGTCTTCACGTCCATTTGGACCAAATCTAAGTCCAGCTGTGCCACCAATGCTAATAGAATCCGAATAGATGAATGCTTCACAACGGGTGAAAATACCTCATTATAATCAATGCCCTCAAGCTGTGCATATCCCTTGGCAACCAATCTGGCCTTGAACCGAATGTCCCCAATAGAAGATCCCTCCTTCTTAGCATACACCCACTTGCAAACAATAGCTTTCTTACCCTTCGGTAGCTTTACAAGTTCCCAAGTGTCGTTCTTCTAAAGAGATTGTATCTCCTCCTCCATAGCATTCCTCCACCTAATGGAATCAGGGCTGGACTCTGCCTCCCTGAATATGGCAGGAATAAGATCATCAATGACCTCCACCAATAAAGCATATGCTACCATGACATCATCATATCTAGCTGGCCGACGAATCTCTCTCCTCGGTCTATCTGTTGCAATGGACCCCTGAGCATGACCCTGCTCCTGAGCCTCACCATCCACTGTATCCTCCAAATGCCCGACTGTCATCTCATCTCCTTCCTGTGTCACCTCTGTAGGAGTCTCAATGGGAACAGTGCTAACTGAAGTGAGTGAAGTCACATCATCCTCCACCTGCTGTGATATCCCTCCTGTCTGATCTTCCTCCACCTGCTGAGGAACTCGAGGCTTCATCATGTATGCCTCATCGAATGTGACATCTCTGCTAATGATCATCTTCTTGTCTTGTGGATCCCATAATTTGAAGCCTTTTACACCTTCTCTAAATCCCACAAAGATAGCCTTCCTCGCTCTCGGATTCAACTTCCCATCACTAACATGGAAATAAGCTGGACACTCAAATATCCGAAGAGTCTCATAATCACTAGCCACAGAACCAGACCAACGCTCCAAAGGAGTCTTCCTCTCTATCGCAGTGCACGGCAACCTGTTAACGAGATGGCTCGCATAAACCAACGCCTCGGCCCAAAAAGATCTAGATAATCCACTCTGCGTCATCATACATCGCACCTTCTCCAGCAAGGTACGGTTCAGCCTCTCTGCCATCCCATTCTGTTGTGGTGTCTCTCTAACTGTGAAGTGTCTTCTAATGCCGTGATCCCGACAAAACTGCAGAAATGGATCACTCTTGTACTCTCCACCATTGTCTGAACGAAGAGTCTTCACCTTTCTACCTGTCTGCAGTTCCACTTTCTTCTTCTACTCCACAAATATATCCAGGACCTCATGTTTATACTTCATGGTATATACCCAATTCCTCCTGGAATAATCATCAATGAAAGTGACGAAATAATTTGCCCCACCAAGAGATGTGTGCTTAGAAGGGCCCCAAACATCTGTGTGAATGTAGTTTAATATACCTTGGGTGTTGTGAATTACGGTGCCAAACTTCACTTTAGTCTTCTTCCCAAGTATGCAATGCTCACACAGCTCCATCTTGCAGGTCTTTGCACCTTTCAATAGCCCCTATTTTGCTAATGACTGTAGGGACTTATCACCTGTGTGTCCAAGCCTCATGTGCCATAGTGTGGCAGTATCTTCCTCCGTGGTGATAGAAGCAACCAGACCCCCTGTAACTGTCTTGCCCTTCAAGTAGTATAGGTTGTTTTCCTTGACACCTCGCATCACCACCATGGATCCCTTCATGACCTTCAAACTAGCATCCTCTAATATCACTCTATAGCCGGATGCCTCCAAAGTCCCAAGAGAAATGAGATTCTTCGTCAACTGCGGCACGAACCTCACTTCTTTCAATTCCCTAATTACCCCGTCATGCATTCTGATTCTGACTGAGCCAATCCCACTAATAGGACAAACATGATCATTCCCCATGAGTACCACGTCTCCTCTCTTCAACTCCTCAAAGTTGGTAAATCAATCTCTCTTAGGGCAGATGTAAAATGTAGCTCCCGAATCAAGCATCCACTCCGTAGAGTCGGCATAACAAACTGACGGCAGTGCGGGACAAGAATAACCAGAAGAATCAGAATCTGAAATGTCGCCAACAACCTTAGTAACATTCACCTCTGAAGCTTGTACAACTTTCCCCCTTTGCTTCCCGGCTCTATCCTTCAACTTTGGGCACTCATTCTTCCAATGTCCCTCTTCTTTGCAAAAGGCACATTGATTTCTACCAACACTCTTATGGCCACCCCTATTCTTTGATTTTGAGCGGTTAAACCTTTGACGATTTGGACTACGGCCACGAACTGCTAATGCATCACCCGATGCCTTCTCGGAGGGCTCACCATCATTCCTCCTCAGCTCGTAATTTACCAATGCTGAGGTCAACTCCTTGTAGCTAACTATAGTTCGCCCATTTATCATAGTGAGAACAAAAGTACTAAACTCATCATTCGGCAACGAACACAATAGTAACATCGCCTTGTCTTCATCCTCCACTATGATATCAACATTGGCCATATCCGAAATTAGCTTTGTGAAGTTGTTAACATGCTCTCGAATGGAAACTCCTCTCTTCATCTTGAATTGGTAGAACCTTTTCATCAAATGAAGCCTATTCTCAATGCTCTTTGTGAAATATTTTTCATTGAGCGTTTCCCACAATCTCTTTGCCGATGTCTCGTTCATCACATCATAAATGAGATCCGACGTCAAGCATGACCGAATCACCCCACAAGCCCTACTATTCATTTTCTTCCAAACCTTGTCTTCAACATCTTCGGGTTTCTCTTGTAGCTCAAGAGTCTCCTCCAAATTTTGTGCATCTAAGGCGTCCATTACTTGACACCTCCATAAGCCGAAATTTATCTTGCCGTCGAACTTTGGAACATCAATTTTTGTATTATTGATGCTCAAACTTTGGATCGCCTTTGTCAAAGTCGATTCCGATGTACTTGTAGCACTTGAACTAGCCTTGCTTGTTTCAACCATATTGTAGATCTACTCTCCCAACAAGAACCCAACAATGAATCCTTCGAATAAACTCCCAAATCCAACCCCGAGCTCTGATACCACTTGTTGTGTGCCGCGGAAGCCCCAAATAGACAAATCAAAAGCACACACAAGAACAATAGTAGACCACAAGTGAACACAAACCAACCAATCACAGCAAGAACACAAGATATACGTGGTTCAGCAATGTGCCTATGTCCACGGGGCAAGGAGGGGGAAGCTTTACTAATGAAATCAAAGGGGAATACAAATTAGGGTTACAAATCTTACCCAAAACCCTCAAACAAGACCAATTGATCTCTCCAATAGACTCCAACAATAGAAGCCCTCAAAATCCCCTTTCAGCAGCTCAAAAATCTCCAAAGCTTAACCCTAAAAACGAGTTTAGGGTTTATATACAACTCACAAACGAAACGGGTCTGGAAATAGAACCCAGGCCCAAACCGCTTCGGCGGGGGACCGGGGCGGGCGACCCCGATCCAACGCGGGGGCCCGGCCCCGCCGCCCGCCTCCATCCAGCATGAGGCCCAAAAGTCCAGAGAGTTCGGCGGTCGACCGCGCCGGTCGACCGCCCACAGAACAGAAACTTCTGCGGTCGACCGGACCGATCGACCGCCACCAATCTTGACGTCCAGTAAACAATGTGCACGAAAGCGGTCGACCGCACCGGTCGACCGCCACCCTGTCAATCTGAATCCTGAGCCTGCTGCCAATTCTACATTGTTGAACTTGCACACACCTTTGTAGCCTAATTTAGGATCATTTTTACAGCCGAAAAGGGTCTTAACAAATGTGCATGATTTATGGTTTGTGCGAGAAAGCTAGGATTTGATGAAGTTTTGACGAATTCCGACTGAAGTGAAATTTGGATAAACTGTGTATAATGATGAGAGAACCAAAATTTTTTTAACTGGACCAGAAGTCAAACTCCAAACAAAAATTGGTCAAACGGGTGAAAAATTAATTAAAGATATAACACTGCAATTGATATTCAACAACCTCGGGCTATCGCCGTACTTCATATATCAAATATACTTATATACATAGAATAAGGAATGTTTTTAAGTTGGATTCATGATGAAATCTAAAATGTGAGAGTCTCGAAGACATGTTTGTCATAGTCCGAATGACTTTGGTCCTCGGAGGGAGAAAATACTGAAACGAAGAAACATATAGCGGCTTGTTTACCCATGTCCAAACGGGCCGGCCTGGCCAATATTTCCGGCTCCGAGCGGGGTAAAATACCTATCCCAGACCCGAACCTAGTGCCAGGGCCGAGCCTAGGTCCGAGTCCGGGCCAAATCAGGCCGTCCCGGATTTTTTTGTATTTTTTGATTTTTTAATAAAAATTAATTAAAATTAGATTAATCTTATTATATTTATATAAGTATGTATTAGTATATACTACATATTAGTATATAACTATATATTATATGTAAGTATATTATAAGTAAACATTAATGATCATATCATACTATAATTATATATAGTATACATTAGAAATATATATATATATATATATAAGTATATATTAATGACAATATACACTTAAGTATATATATATATAAGTATACATTAATGACCGTATCATAGTATAACTATATATGAAAAAATCATACTCCCTTTAAAAGAGGGAGCTGTGAAATTTTTTTCAAAAACTATATTATCCCTATTCTTTTTTGATATTACATTCTAATACAAACTAAACTAAATTAATTATCATTGTTAATTAATTATATTATATATCACTTTAAGTTTTTATAATTTGGTCCCTAAAACTTCCAACGTTATTGTAAAACTATACATCATATTAATTATTAGTAAAGTCTAATAATATATTAATAGATAATTGCATGTCAATAAAGTATTTATAGAAAGAGTAGAAAATATAGAATTATTCTAAAATTATACTATGAAACTCATATAGAAAAATTACAAACAACATTTTTATGTTTAGGTAACATGACAAAAGGTACAAATATTAAATTTTAGAAAACATTAGGATATTTAAGTGCAGCAAGATATGTTATCAAAAATTTAAAAAAAAGTGTAACAAGATACAAGTGGAGGTATATAAGTATAAGTTTAGTAAACTATAGGGTATTTAAGTTCAGTTAAGCCTATAAAAGATTTGAAACATTTATTTTCCACAAATAATAGTATATAATCCCATTGATAAATAATATTCATCATACAATATGAGGCCGGATGTTTAGTTTATAATTATATAGTAGAGGAGATGTGGAAAAATTAAACCATCATATTTTGAATGAGTCTCGGATTTTGAATTACTTCCTGAAAGTATATACTTCGTTTAGAAAACTTTGGAAGAGGCTTTTGATGGACTACTACAAAATGTTGGAGTTCAAATAAATATTGAATAAATAAAATCCATGATATTGGATTGTAAAAATTAGGGATATGTATGTAATACTGGGTGTCATACAAGATAATATTCATACATAACATGATATTGTAATATATAATCTAACATATTATAAATATAAGAATTTGCATCAAGACATATGCTTAAGATTTGGGAGAGCAGAGAATGGAGAGATTTGAGAGAAGAACTGTGGCCTTCGTGGGTTTTGCGGGTTCCGATTTTGTTTCCCAAACACAATCTGAACCTAAGCCCACCATCAAATTAAAAATGACATGATTTTCTTGATATCTTTAAGGGAATATATCAGTCATGTTTTCAATAACGATTGATGTATCAAAAAATCACCAAACAAAAGAAAACAACATAAAATGAGATAAAGTATTTAACATCGATATATTGGCTAATATAGCAATATATTGGCCGATATTTAATAGAATGCCTATAAGAGCAAATATGTAAATATTATTTAGATATTAGTTCCTTGATTTTAAATATCCAATGATTCTATGTTATTTCCTCAAACTTTTGAAATTGATCATAAGTTTAGGGACTAATATTAAATTATTAAAAAATTAAGGGACAACTTATAAATAAGTCATATTTAAAAGAAGAGTTATTTTTTTAAAAAACCCTCCCAACTATGGTGATTGTCTTTAAAAAAACCCCACTCAATTGATTTAGTTTGATAAAACTCCCTTATCATATGGGGTGTTATAGATAACCAATCTTAATTTTGGTGTAATTTTAGAAAACATCTCTCAACTATAGCATGTCTTATAAAAACTTGCCTAATCTTTTACACTTCTATCAATAAACCCCCTTAACATAGTTACTTGAATTTGTGATTTGAACAAAATACGTACCCTCTTGAAGAAAGCGATTTTAATTAAAAAGAAATCCTTAACCGATAATAAAAGGATCTAATTTACAATTCTTTTTTCCTCTATATCACCTCTTTTTCTTCATATGAAAAAAACCAATGTAATTCTTTTATGATTGATTGATATTTTGGTCTTTTCAAGTGAAATGCTTGTCACATAGCAGATAAAACTCAATGAAATTAGTTTTGAGAGGTTAGGTTTAAGTGAGAAAAGTCCATAGGGGCTAAATCAATTTTTTTAAGTTGAGATAGATTATCTATAAACACCCAAAACTTGGCGGAGATTTACTCAGTTTAAAATAAGCCTTTTTTTGGAGGGTGAGGGGGGGGGGGGGAGGGGGGATGTGGGATTGATATGCCCCATAGTTGAGGGGGAGTTTTCTAAAATTAACCCTTAAACAAAAGCACAACTTAAGGCATGTGTACCATTAATTTTATAAGAGTGGAGTTTATAGCAAGTCTATCGCTCAAATGAACTGGTTTGGATTATTTGTCCTTAAGTTTGTCCTATACATCAACTCAAATTTTTTTTGCTATAAGAATCTCTAAGAGAAATTTAATATTTATTTGGGATGAGTGTACGGTCCTTCTGATTCCCCTTGTCTTTCATAATTTATAATAAATTATTTAACAAAATAAATCAAGTTGTCATTTTATATTGCTTACCTTCTTATAAGTTTATGAAGCTCTTAGCTTGGATATGAATATTATTTGCAGATATTGTATTCGTCTAAGTCCTTAAGCTAAATTTTTAGATGTTGTTTGGTATTTGATATATAGATATGAATTATTTTGTTAAAATACAATCAATATGAGTGTTTAATATGTATAAATAAGTCTCAAACTAAATTTTACAATTTTCTGAAAGTAGAGAATAATCGTTTGATAGATCAATTAGTAGTTGGAAAGATGTAAAAAGAGTACAACATCAGATTTTAGAATTGATCATATAATTTATATTTTCTTTCTTGATTGAATTTACACATTCTAACTTAAAAAAATTCTAAAAAATATTCTTGAATATCTATAATACTCGGTTGCTGGATAAACAATATGTGGAAGTAAACAACATGTGGAAGTGATTTTTTTTATTATAACTGAACGAAATCCTTAATGACTAGATAAAGCCTACTATTTTTCTACGATGAATTCAAAATTTTATTTTTTTCATCAATAATAATAGGTTTTTCTAGTATTGGTCCCTTACATCATTAATATTTTGAAATTATAATTTTAAATTATTAATTAATCTTAAATTATTAATATTTTAAGGCTTTAAACATCACTATTTCTATGGAAGACAAAATGTTAAAACCATAAAATATTAAAACCGCGCTTGGAAATATCCAAAAAAAATTAAATATATCATGATAATTATAAAGTTTTATGCAACCATGTTATAGTAAATAAATAAACTTAAAGTAAATAATTATGATATTTGACAATGTGCAGTGCACGTGCATATATATAATATATATAAAATTAAAAACTGGGTCGGGTCGGGCCAGGGTCCGGCTTCACCAACTCGGCCCGGACCCAAGCTCGGAGCCCGGCCGACCCGAATTTTCCGGGCCTTACCCGGTTCGTGCTGTGTTTGGCCCCGGTCAGGTCCGGTCCCGAAGCCCATTTGGACAGCCCCTATACATAGGAATGAATGAGAATAGAATGACAATTCCCACTTCTCATTCCTTCGTACCAAACATGACCTCATTTTGAAAGTAAGAATGCTCATTCCCATTTGCCTTCTCATTCCCATTTTTATGTGAGAATGAAATTCCCAATGAGATTGTAGGGAATGGCCATTCCCATCTAGGACCCAGTTGGTTCGCTAGGAAACATCAGAAAAAGAAACAAAATTGTCTTACACCCATGTGACTCGTCAGGATCCTTTGATTTTTTTCTACTAAAAACGTGTTTGGTTACACTTTTGATTTTAGGAAAGCTTTTCTTAAAACGCCAGCACACCTCAGGTATAATAGGATGCTTTTGGAGTGTAAATAAGGTGAAAATATGAAAAAAATAATAAACAATTTGCAGCACATTATTTTCTAGCGTCTTAGGGGAGTAAATTAGCTTTTCTTAAAGCAGCCATTTCCTATTCTTCGGGCCCCTCCGAACTACAAGATTGAGAAAGACTTAGGGGGTGTTTGGTTCACTCATTTTATGGAAAAGAATAGGATTTGGAGCTGACAAAGGCAAAACCGTAAATAAATGATTCTTTATCAATCCTAATTTTGAGTTTGGTTCAAAAATTCTTTTATAGATTCCAAAATCCATGAAGTTGCAACAATAGGGTTTTTTTTATGGAAATCCAAATCCTATTCAATTGCTCGGATTTGTGTCAAAAAGCTGACAATCCGTACTTTCTCCATTTCTCTTTTCTTTTTCGGATTTCGCCTCTTCACGACGAACCCTAGATCTGGATTGGTCGCTCCCGCTATTCTTCTCCCGCCTCTTCCCAATCTTCTTCGCGCCTGCTCTCAGGCTGTTCTTCGATTTCCTTTTCGAAGATGAGGCTCAGCCATTGTGCAGCTGTGGTCCCTTCTCGAACTTGATCTAAGGTTCGGCGGGTTTGTTTGCTTCGGCTTCTCCCGCGAATCTTCTCCCGCCTTATCTCAATCCTCTTTGCGTCTCTTCCAGAACCGCTCTTCGATTTATTTTTCAAAGACGAGGCTCGACGTTATTTGTCGGTGATATATTCTCGACCTTAGTATTTGGTTGTTGCTTTGATTTCTGTCGGTGAGCTTGGTGGGTTTGTTCCATTCAGTGGGTGTGTTGGCTTCGGTGGGTTGTTGCATCTATTTCTGAATTATCCCCTTGACAACTGTAGGTATAAAACTTTTCACCCTTCTCTTATGATCGTTTCATTATACTTGATCTGAAGAAATGAACATGGGTAGTAGACTACGCTGGTTTTGATAATTTATTACATGTCTAATCTCTTGTGAAACAAGGGTTTTGTTACATAGTTGATTAATGATTTTCGGTTCTCTGGATTATTTGTTTAATACGTCCTTCAAATGATTAAACCCATGGACTGAAAACCTTATTTTTATTTGTTTGGGTAGCGTGCATGCTTATGGCGCAAATATGAAATAGTTGTTTCATTACTTGATATAGATTGTGGATATTTAGATATCTTCATTACAATTTCAATATTTTTATTAGTTATATAATTATTTTTAATCTTCAATGAGTAGAACTATTAAGTTGTAAATATATGCTAATTTTACAATGGATGCAGATGAATAACGTAGATGAAGAACAATTGCAGAGGATGTGTGCTAATACAGTTGTTTCTGCCGTGGTCATGATAATAACTTGTATTCTGAGAATGCATGCTAAGCGTAAGAGAATTTCATCTTGTACGAAGGAAGAAAAAAAATTATTGCAGAGAAGCTCACTTCAAACGTGTATTGGAAGGCTACAACGATAGTTGTCGGTCTTATATTAGAATGAGACCGAGTGCCTTTTTTAAACTTGCTGAAGTAATGAAAGCAACCGATTTGTTAAAGGATACCAGACATGTTCAAGTCGAAGAACAGCTTGCTATGTTCCTAAGTATCGTGGGTCATAAAACTAAAAATAGAATAATAAGAATCGAGTTCATAAGATCGGGAGAAACAGCTAGTAGGTATTTCAATAAAGTCATACAAGCAATGAATGGATTACAGGATCGCTACATGAATCAAGCTCCAAATGAAGTTCCTGCGGAGATCGCAAACATCCTAAATTATTTTCCTTACTTTAAGGTAAAAATAACAATTTTAGGAATCCTCTTAAAATTATCAAAGAACTCAGGAAATGATATTTTCACACGGAAACGAGGTTTCCTATTTCTAGGGGCTGTTCGTTTGGCAAAAAAAACTGGGAAATCAAATAATAGGAAACCTATTTCCTATTATAATTATTTTGAAGTTGTTTGGTTGGCTTAAAAAAGAAGGAAATTATAGAATAGGAGATTAGATGAGATGAGTTGTCACCTTATTATTGGATGATGTGAGTGATTTTTTAAAAAACTTGTTTTGAGGTTGTTTGGTTGGTTAAAAAAATAAGGAAATGAATTGGAGGTATATTATTGGATGATGTTTTGAGGTTGTTTGTGTTTGGTTCGTTTTTAAAAATAAGAAAATAGATGAGATGAGATGAGTTGGAGGTATATTATTGGATGATGTGACACGTACTTAAGGAAATTGATTTCTTGTTTTTTTTTGAGGAAATGGATGGAAAGGAATGTTTAATGAGATGAGATGAGTTGTCA
>BQKN01000891.1:358039-369982 GCA_022839385.1 Asparagus kiusianus | reverse complement strand
TCTATCAATACTAATCACTTCACCCTCTCAAGGGTTGGGGTATTACAAGAAAGCTCTTCGAGATACTATTTATCAAAACTAGCTGACAAATTTCACCCTAGCAACATCCCTCAATGTTCATATTTTTGTCATGCAATTAGCAAATCAACATTTCCGTGTTGTTCTCTATACTTTCATATCTTTTGTATCACGCATTATCCTGCAATTGAGACTTTTCACTTCTACTATCTTACATTTTCTCAGAATTGAATAATTGAGCCTGATACATAACATTGATTTATCTTAGCTGTTACATAACACTGATGATCAACAATATTGCTCTATAAACACATTAATACATTCAACTAAGCTATTTTACCGTCAATAATTTTTACAAGATTGGGTGACAAAAAGCATTTCTTTCTATGACATTATTTCAAGAGCTTCCCTGGTTTTTCCAAGTATATTAAACACTGTTGCAGCAACATGGGACGGTGTTAATCCAGCTTCAGCCATCTGATCAGCTGGCGATCCGTGATCAATGTATCTATTAGGTAGAACCAATGGTCTCCACTGTACGATAGAAATTAACCCTTAAATCAGTAACCTTATTAGTTAACATAGCCACATTATAGTGTAAACCTTAAGATACTGATACATGCCTGAAAGCGTGTATTATACTCAGGTTCATATACGTTAAATTTAAAGGTACAATAAATTGTTTAAACAAAATTAGGAAGAGTAAACAACGACTAGTTTGTCCATCCACATTCTTGTCGCGTTGTTGACATAATACACATCTAGACCAACGCAGTCCAGATCATGATCATATTCAAATAGTAGATGACAATCTAGATGTTATGTCATATCAGAGACATGCCAGTCAAGAGCATGGATGGACACGCTGACCTCATTTCTTAATGTAGAAAGTTACGTACAAGATTAAAAGAAGTTTCATATAGAAAATATGTTGTAAACCAATATGATATACCTTTAGAGTGCCATCTAGGAGTCCATCAAGAGCCAAGAAATGAGCAACATGAGAACCAAACCCCCCAATTGATCCTTCTTCAACAGTGATAATAACCTCATGAGACTTGGCCAGGCTTCGAATGAGGGCTTGGTCCAGTGGCTTGCAGAAGCGTGCATCGGCCACTGTTATCTTTAATCCGTGCTGCTGAACAAGAGAAGCTGCGGCCAAGCAGCTCTGGACTGCTGTGCCATATCCTAGTAATGCTACCCTCTCTCCCTCGATCATAATCCTGCCTTTGCCGACCTGAAAATTGTTGAGATGTATAATTTCAGGTTTAGCTGGTCAGGGCATATCTTGATTTTAGGAAGAAGTCTATGGACTTGAATGCAGTGCATGTTGTAGCGTGATTCGTTATGCTAGTATCCCTAATTCTTGGCAGCATATATGGTGTGAGAATAAGGATGGAAACTTTGAAGAAGTATCCTCTCTGGCACCTATCATTACAGTGTTGGAGTATAAAATCATATAGTTCTCAACGCTTCAGCACAATTTGGATTTTTGATGTACTAGCAAGGAATTTAAGATGGTACCAAAGGAGAAAGTACGAATTGTTCTCAGTCTATTAATTAATTCTGCACCAAAATCATGCGTGCTCTTGGATTAGCTCCTTTGGTGCACCTTTAATGTCATAAGACTGGACCACTGGATAAGAGGAGAAAGTATATAGTGGTTCCAGTTTATGTCATTAATGGTGCAATAAAGATATACAATCCTTAGTACAAATCTCAAATTCTACTGATCCACGTGTTGACATTCCTTTGGAGCACCATTAATGTGATAGACCAAAACCATTGCATTTTTACTAGTTGGAGAATAGCACACTGATCCAAGGACACACAGACTTTTGGTGAGCTACTAATGCAGTTGGTTGGAACCATTGAATAATTTCTCAGGACATAGCAGTCCAGACTCAAATTGTACCATATATGCATTTCAAAGCAGACCGAAATAGCTGAGATTTTGGTTCACGAAAGTGTTCTTAACTGTCATTATGAAGTTATAACTCTTAATCCTCACAAAAACTACATGCTGTGGAAACGCCCATATATGATTGACTTCGATGAAACTTGTAAACTAGACTAGATGTCTCATAATAAAACTTTTAAACTAGACTTTGATATAGAATTGACTGTGACATAATATATAAGAAGTTACCTCAAGTGGGATACCCTTGTTTCCTTGAGGCAAGGGCACTCCTACTCCATTCCCTCTTGGATATCTGAAACAAGAAGGCCTATCGTCGATAGCTGCAGCAGTTGCAACCATATGAAACAGTTCTGCCTCGTCTGAAGGAGCCATGACTACCATATTTGGCAAACATGCCATATATGTTACATCGAACGACCCAGAGTGTGTAGGTCCATCAGCTCCAACAAGACCTGCTCGGTCCATTGCAAACCTCACGGGGAGATTCTGCAAGTCGACATCATGTATCACCTGCATCATGGGGAGCAAACATTTAGTAATTCGTCTTTGAAATGGATATGTATTCTGAGATTAAAAATGCACTTCAATATCCTGAAGTTCTACTAGTTTTTTCCCAATGATGCCACAAATTTTTATTAACTTTACAATTACATTACATATGTGTTGAATGTTCTGCTTAAAATGCATCAAGTGATTATCATGTGTGTTATGGTAATCTACCATTTATCAACAAAAATGATTAGAAGATTGTCTCCATGAGCCTAATGGAGTCACAATTCAAATCGACTCAGCTAAAAAGCCTAGCCAAAAGCCAAACGCTTTAGCCGACACGAAGCACGGAAGCAGTCGGTCCTTCGCCTTTAAGGCGACTACTCAGGAGTCCACCCAACTCCCAATCGAGATGATTCCCTTAGTGGCGACTCGGCTGTCTACCGAGCTATCTGACTGGACTGACGACTCACTTATCTAGTTAACAAGTTACGAGAACGACCCACCTTCTAATTCAATACTGCTGGGGAAGATAAAGATCTGAGTCATCCAACTGAGCTATTTTCAAGACATACATCAATCAACCACAATATTGATCAGTCACATCAAAAGTCTTAAACTCTGACGAAGTCTTAAATGCAAAGACGACTCATTCTATTCCCAAGTCACTTCTGGGACGTAATCAAGACACCTTCTGAGCTCAGACGACCTTTTCTCCAGTCGCCAGCTATCATCTGTGAAGCAATGAGTGTCTAGATCGGTCAGCCTATCTTCCCTTTATCCTTATCCGTCAAACCTGGGACGCTATCGAGGCGCCTTCTGTACTCGAGTGCCTCGCCCTCCAATCGCTAACTACCATCTGTAAAGATAAGGACGACTCAGCACCTCGTCGTATTCTCGGCCATACGCCATCTAATTAATCCTGGGGCCTTATCGAGATCATCTCGAAATAGTATCCCCTCCAGTCGCTAGCCGACACGTGAAAGGACTACTGCTGACTGAGCCTCCAGCTAATCCCCCACCCACGTCCTCATACCCCTGATGAAGCCACGTGTCCATCCTCAACAGCCTATAAAGAGGAGGAGGCTTTTTTGGGACTCAGGTTCGATGAACTCAAAAAACTAAGAAGTCATTCTTTTCTTCAATTTGATTCTAAATTCTAAAAAGAGAAGGGACATTGCATGGACCTCAATGCAGGGCCGGCCCTGACCCTAAGCGGGTCAGGCGGCCGTCTAGGGCCCCAAAAACCTAGGGCCCCTGAGCATCATTAAGATATGCTTAAGCCTATTAGTAAAAGCTCCCTGAGCATATGCAGATTTGAGGAGAAGGCTCTTCGTTCATAGGCTGCTGGTTTCTTTTCTTTCCATAAGTCTTTCATGGCCATGAAAATAGATATGAAAATAGATATGAAAATAGATAGAGGTTGACAGAGAGGACAACTGTTACATTAGTCATTTTATATTACAGTACTAGCTCTGTACTAGCATTCGCAGTTCAAATCCATGCAATCAGAGGATATGCAGATTAATGTTGCTATAGACCTTTTAAGAGGGCTCATTTCTTTTTTTGCAAGCTACATAGAAAATGGATTTGAAGCAGCTATAGTTGAGGCTAAAGAAATTACAGTTAGAATGAAAGTTGAACCCATTTTTCGTGAACGGCGCACCATTCGTAGAGAGAAATATTTTGATGAAAATGCTAGTAAAGAGATGACAATGACAGCTGAAGAATCCTTTAGAGTCAATTACTTCATATATATCGTGGATCAAGCTCTTTCTTCACTCAATAGTAGATTTGAACAGTTTCAACAGTATGATGAATCTTTTTGGTTTCTTGTTTAATTTGGAGAGGTTGAAGTCTACAGATAATGATAGTTTGAAGTGTTCATGTATTAACCTTGAAGATCTCCTAAAGCATGACAAAAATTTTGATATTAATGGGACAAAATTATTTTCAGAACTCCAAATCTTAAGAGAAGCATTATCAAGAGGAACAAAAAAAAGCAATTGAAGTATTGAATTTTATGGAAAGGCTAAATTATTGTTTTCCAAATGCTTGGATTGCTTATAGAGTATTATTGACAATACCAGTTATAGTTGCATCGGCCGAGAGAAGCTTTTTAAAGTTGAAGCTCATCAAATCTTATCTATGGTCAATAATGTCACAAGAGAGATTGAATGGATTGGCTATGATATCTATCGAAATGAATTTATTGGAGAAGCTTGATTAGAACACTTTAATTGATAATTTTGCAGCTCAAAATGCAAGGTGATCCCATTTAATGTAATATGAATTGTGTTATTTATAAAGCATCATGAAGTTTTTTGATTTTAATATTAATACGATTATGTGCTTATTGTCTAATTTTAATAAAAAATATTTTGCTATCTTATAAAAAATTTTGTGTATGAAATATTGTATATAGAGGCCCCTCATTTGAAAGCTTGATTAGGACCCCGTGAAAAATTAAGAATATCAGGGCCGACCCTGCCTCAATGGCCCAGTGACTCTCCCCAAAACCTCCCTCAAATTCATCCTCTAACTTGACTGTCGGAGGTACCACGGGGGAAACACGCCCCGTACCCCGACGTTCCTTGTGTGTGCATGCCATCAATCCACCCGTGTGCTCAGAGCTAGGCATAAAGTCGGAGGGGGAGTCGGCCTCTTTATCCTTTATCATCCTCCCTCGGCAGACAACCTCACCTCCATCAACTGTTTGTTCACGAGCATCAACAATGTGATATTTTTGATTCATCCCTAAAATCCCTAATTCATTTATTCGATATCAACAAGGCACTCAAATTTTGGTAATAAAAAGCTTTCTAGTTCACTTTGCATCAGCCATTACCTGATTGTAAGGTTTTTTTTTTTGTCAAATATTGCAGGTAAGACAACGTTCTTCTTAAATATATACTCACATTACCACAAATTCAACATAATAATTAAAAAAACCATAAATGAGCACATCTATCAACATTCAAGAAAAATCCTTAAACAAGTATTTCAAATTTTAACATAATTTAGAAATTGTACTCCTGAGAATTTGGGTTAAAAAATTGGGTAGAAACCCCAAGAAATTGCGTGTATGTAATTTTTACCCCCTTATCCATTAAGTTAACGGGGGTTGATCGCAGCTTAAAAACTTTGACGTACTATTTGAGCAAATTTAGACTCTGTCAAAGGTAAAAGTTAGTGGAACTTGAAGGAAATAAATTGCAATTCTTAAGAGAATAGGGTGAAATAATTGCCTGATCATAAGCCCTTTGGAGGAAAGATGAGTAGATAGCACAGAAGGGTTTAAGTCCTTCACAAGCTAACCCCGCTGCAAAAGTCACAGCATGCTGCTCAGCAATGCCAACATCGAAGCATCGGTTCGGGAATCGCCTCAGAAAGTAATTGAGCCCAGTTCCTCCTCCCATTGCAGCATGAATTGCTACAATATCCTTATCAACCTCAGCCTCAGCTATCAATGCCTCAGCAAAGTAGTTGGTATAGGATTGAGTCTGAGTTGGGGTTTTGAACTGCTTTCCGGTCGCTGGATCAAACTTCACAACACCTGCAAAAGTTGAAAATTTTGGTATAACGGTTACTAATCTTGGGTAATATGAAAACTTTTCGACAACTTTACCCCTATCAACTAAATACAACATCTACATTATCCACTTTTAGGTAAGAGATGCGTAAAAGGTAATTAAAAAAAAAAGCTCAGGAGGGTTTGTAAAATTTACTAATTGAATATATCTGAAGAGAGTAACTTCTTGTATAAACACACTAATACACGTATCGTAGACTAATTGTAGAAAGTTGGAACTCTAAAAGGGTATGGTTCAGCTGTACTAAGGGAAAATAATAGAAAATACTGTATCTAGAGCTCACCATGGTACTTATCGGCAGCTCTCTCAGCATACGGATATCCTCTTCCTTTTTCTGTGACGACATGGATTAGGACTGGACCGGTTGCTTTTGTGCTCTTTACTTCTCTGAGGATGGTAAGAAGATCATCGATGTTATGGCCGTCGACTGGGCCTATGTAGTAAAGCCCAAGTTCTTCGAATAAGGTTGACCCGGATCCACTTATCATACCTCGAGCGTATTCATCCACCTTTGCAGCAATTTCGTGCATACCTCCACCGATTTGTTTCGTGACTCCCTCAATTTAATTCAAGACACATGACTTAGAAATTTCAAATCAAACAAAAAATAGAGGATGAATACAAATGTTATGCGTGCACATTAGATACAACAGTTTGCTGTGTCTATGGTTTGTTCATATAAATTTTCTGTTACACGTCTCATGTTGATTATTAACATATGCTTAGGAGTTATACTGATTACTTTCTGTATTAGTATCAGAACCTCATCAGGGTAACGAGATTGAAGAGATAATGTTCATGTAACCAAAGAGGATTTGTGAATATAGGGATAGTTCTGGATTACTATTTGACTATGGAATATTTATGAACGAAAGAGAAATTTCGTAAGACGCCAAATGAGAATCTGTAATGGGTCAAAATCTGGTTGAAACTTCATGTCAAGGAAATGCTTGTAGCTGAAGAATATTGAGACAGATAACGGTAAAGTACTGACAGTTACAAGAATGTTGTTGTTGTTGTTTCTGCTTTCAGTGCAAGCGAAAATCCTTCTTTTAGCAAAGAAATCTCTAAATATATAAATATGAACACTAAAATTGCAAAGAATTGTCTCCCAATCAACTCTACAAACCGAAAAAAAAGAAAGAAAGAAAGAAAGAAAAAGGGGTAGGTATCCTTACCTTGGCCACCTCCCTGAGCTCTCTAAGAGGCCTACTAGACTGAAGTTTACTAAGAGCACTGCTCAAAGCTCCCACAGGTGGTGTAGGCCCATCAAGATTAGCCGTAGGCAGAGAAACCTGCTTGTTATCATTCAAGATCACAATCATATCGGAATCCAAATACCCCGCGTTGTTCATTGCTTCATAAGCTTGACCAGCCGTCATGGCTCCATCCCCTATCACTGCAATCACACTGTTCTTTCTCCCCTTCAAGTCCCTTCCTACTGCCATTCCTACTCACAGATCGTAACTTGGTTACAGTTTCAGCATATGGTATGCGTATTTTTTAATTGCACTTTAGTACCCTCAAGTTTCATCGGTTTTTTTGTTACTTTGATTGAGTTTGCCCAAAATTTACTCAATGTTTCATTCCTTTTCAACTTTAGTACTTAGTTTCATTGGCTCCATCCCCTATCACTGCTTGTGAATATTGGTAAGCAGGTGTTGTTTTTTCTACAGCCAAGGCAATATTTCACTGTTGTGATTGGGAAATTGAAGAGACGAATTAATGCTTTTAGTCGATGGTTTTTGGATTAAATAGGTGAATGAAGGAGGGAAAAAAGGGATTCAGGGGGATTTTTTTTTTCGGTTTTCAGGGTTTAAAAGTTCAAATATTATATCACACGATGCTTTTTAAACAGAATTCTTAATGGTGATGAGAAGAAAGTTGTTAAGTTAAAAACTGGTATTTAACCAAATCTGAACCTTGAGGTGTCAAAGTTAAAAATCAAGAAAACTCTTAGACACTAAAATACAATTTGCCCTTTAATTGACAGGGATTGGATGACGGAGAGATACCTAGAGCCGCCGAGATACTGGTAGAACTGTGACCAGTACCGAAGCTATCATATTCACTCTCCGCGCGTTTTGTGAACCCTGCCAGCCCATTTGTCTGCCTCATAGTCGGCATCTTGTCCCTTCTACCAGTCAAAATCTTGTGTGGATATGACTGTAAACAAATAAACGAGTCGATAATTTCAATTGTCAGCCATCCTCTTAGCATATGATCTAAAACACTTTAGTCGTATAGCTGGAAATGTTTTCATTACTGTTCTTGAGAAAAATATCAGTCATTCTACCAGCAGAAACAATCGTATCACAATTCTATAACTTGTGTAAGTTTTGAAGACATCCTGTTTTGCAGTTACAGATGTTTCATTAGACCCTTAGTAGGCCTTATATTCACCGTACTATAAAACAAAAAGGGTAAATTTTTTATAAGCCCCCTTGTTTACAACTTCGGTAGTAACTTATCGCCTTAACTTATTTATTAGCATTTATCATCACTAAATTCATGAGGGAGAGGGAGGTTATCTGTTATCTGCAATTTATCTTTTGCAAATTGCCGATCCAGGAGTGGTAAGTTCTGATAAATGAGTTGAAGGGTGACAAGTGCTACTTGAATATAGATGAGAGGGGTTTATCTGCAATTTACCCAAAAAAGGGTAAATTTTAGTTGCATAGAGCGGAAAGCATATAAATGTATAGGGCACAGGGTTGAAGGGGAAGAACCTGGTGGCCGACATCCCATAGAATCTTGTCTTGAGGACAATTGAAGACATAGTGAAGTGCAACAGTTAGCTCAACCACACCAAGGCTTGAGCCAAGGTGACCTCCAGTTTTGGATACGTGAAAGATTACGTCAGATCGTAGCTCATCGGAAAGTTGTTTAAGTTCCTGCAGTAAATTTAGATCAACATGACAATTTTCGTCGTTATTTCCCAAAGATATCAAGCAAAATGTTGACAATATGGGATTATTGGCTTCACCTTGACTGAGAGATTTTTCATGTGGATTGGATAGTTTATGGTGTCTAAAAGAGGAGTTGGCGGTCTATGTGCATAATACTCCCCATTCTCTGATAATGATGCACAGGGACATAGCCTTTTCTTGTTCTGCAAATTATTCACAACCGTCCATTTATTAAACAAATGTCTCGAAAATTTTTGTCCATTGTAGTCAATCTCCATCACTTTCAATTTCACCAAATGGGTAACAAGTAAATCACTTAATTAGCTACTTCTCCGCTAATAGAAATCATTAAAGGATTCAATATGCACAAAGAATGCAACAAGAGATGAAAGAGAAGAGCTCATGAAGACAGACCTTGAGAACTTTACACTTGTGCTCAACCCTTCCATGGAATTGTGAAGGTAGAACACTTGTCTTCAAGGGATCTGAAACTACATTTTCAAGCAAATGACAAGGGAAAGAGAATGTGGATAGAGCCATTCACAACACTCTCAAAGCTTAGAGGAGTCCTGAGAGCTGAAGAGCTTTGCTTGGATCTTGTCAGTGGATGAGTTGTAAGTTGTTATAAATTATGATGATAGAGGAGCATGATACATGTAAAAACAAAAACAAGGGAGGAAGTGCGGGGTGAGACTATTGTGTGCGGCTAGAATTGATTTGCTACGTTCAACTCCCACTTGCCAATAGCCAATGCTTCCTCCTTTGGGGCCAATGAGTTAGTATGCTTTGTTCTTATTGGGCCACATCACTAGATATCTGTTCAGGATAAAGGGCACCAATACATATTCTTAAAAAGATTTTAAATATTTCCTTTTCAAAACTTTTGGTACTTTTATTTTTAAGCCGTAAATCAACTTAATATCAGCATTTATGATATAAGTATAATTTTACTTATTTATTGAAACATCATTTCCGTTACGGAAGTTAACTAGAAAGGTCACTCTTAGGGGGGTTATCGGTTGGTGTAATTTTGGGGTAAGTGAGATAATTTTTGAGACATTACTTTGTAGTGTTATTCATTAGGATAATGAGATTGTGGTTTCACTTTAAGGTGTTATTCATTGGGACAATGAGATTGAGGTAACTACCCCCATTTTTTCTAAAATTATCCACTTCTGTACAAACTTTTTATTCCAACCTCCAAAAATTAACCCATTGTTAACTTAGGGACTATCACGGAAAAAGTGATAATTTTAAAGCAATAATTTATTAAATATCTAATATATGTTAATGGTATCATAATACATAATATATCTTAATCATCTTATATTATGAAATTTTGCTATAACGTAATATAATAATATATTATATAATATTAGCGAATATAACATTATTATATATTATTATAAAATATTAGTTAAAAATATTTCATATATTATACTATTAGCATTATGTTATTATAATATTTATTTATATTGATTAATATATATATTTTATTAGTTAGAATAAAAATATTATTTTTATAATATAAAATATTATATTATAATTTAATGTTTACATATTTAATATAATATATTAATTATATTATAATACACTTTAATATGTAATATATTATATTATATAGAATATTTTAATTTATCTAATAATTTATTATTTTCTATTACACTTTATTATGTTAATTAATAGTCTTAAATATATTGTCAATATTGTGGTTGTTATAATATTAAATAATATTTTATTGCTATAATAAAAATAGTAATAATCTACTATATATTAGAGTATGATATTATATACCAATATTATACATAAAATTAATATAATATAAAATATTAATTAATAATAATGAACATATTAATAGTATATTATAGTTATTATAAATATTATATTTTAATAAAGAGTCAGGTCATCAATTATACCATTTTAAATTACAGCAAGTATCATAAAAAATAATATTATATTTAATAATAGTATAATATTTAAAAAATATTATAATGAATAAAGTAAAATATTATATTATTTATATTTAAATAAAATTAAATATTACATTATTTAAATATTATATTAAATTTATTGTTCATATCAATTATTATATAATATATCATATTATTATAGTATAATATAATATAATATATTAACTAATAACATTAAATATAGCTACAATTAATTAGTAATAATAAATAGAGCTTTGTTATATGGACTCAAAATATGGGACCAACAAAGGACATGTGAGGTGTCCCCCTTCTGTTGCATAATGAACTGGACATCATTAATGATGACCAGCTCATTATGCAATAGGAGGGTGCCACCTCACATGTCCCTAGGCCTGTCCAAAAAGCCCGTCGGTCCGGCCTCGGCCCGGCCGGAACAGTGCCGGCGTCGGGCAAAAATCCGGGCCGGGCAGCCCGGGCCCGGAGCCCGGCTCGGTGGCAACGGTCACCTATGGTGACCGTTGCCAAAATAGGTAGGGCCGGGCTGGAACGGTCACAAGAGTGACCGTTGTGGCCAAAACGGTTGGGCCGGGCCGGGCCAGCCCGACCACAACGGTCACGAAAGTGACCGTTGTGGCCAAAAATGGTCGGGCCGGGCCGGTCCGGCCCGGCTCGGCCCGGCCATAACGGTCAAAAACGGCCTTTTGACCGTTTTGTCCCCAAAAACGGTCAAAAAACGGCTATTTTATGAGGTTATTTTGGTCATTTGTTTAGGGAGCTGCCTCTATAAATAGAGGGGAGTTTTCGTTTGTTTTCTTCACACCAAAACTCATCTACTTCTCTCTTATACTCTTATACTCTCTTATACTCTCTTATACTTTCTAATCCTTTCATCAAATGGCTTCCGGATCTGATTATGAAGAGCAAAACCTATCTCCCGATCTTGAAATGAGTCATCCTACTGGTGTAGGCGTATAAAATTGCCTATAGGTCCCACAATACAGCTCGACGACGCTAATTCGACCAAATCGACCATCGGGCGACGTATCCAAACAAGACCGTTAGCTCGCCAACGCCGAAGCTAA
>BQKN01000891.1:300716-353039 GCA_022839385.1 Asparagus kiusianus | reverse complement strand
ATTTTCATTGTAACCGGATCTTATAAAAAGACCGGATCTTTGTAACCGATAAACAGTTATTGAGATGGCAATGATATCAATGAAGAAAGCAACAAATTTTCCCGCGAACAACTGGGTCTACTCCTACCGATGTTAATCCCGAATCCGGTAGTGATGAATCTGCACCAAGAGCTCCTAAAAGGCCAAGATCTGATGTGTGGAATTTTTATGAGAAGATCGACGTCACCAAGGATGAACACGGTAGGATCTTCACCTGAAGGCTAAGTGTGCGTTGTGCGGCAAGATTTTTCAAGCTCATCATAAGAGCGGCACCAACCACCTCAAACGCTATTTAGATAAACACAACAAAGGCCAGACTCCTCAAGGTGATATCTAACAATCTATGATTTCTCAATCCTCCTCTTCTGGTAGTCTCGGTAGTTGGAACTATGATGCTGCCAGAGCCAGGAAATGCATAATCAGGTTTATCATTCTTAAAAACCTTCCTTTTAAATTAGTAGAAGATAATGAATTTGAAGATATGTTTAGAGATGATTTTTATCCTGCATTTAAAAAAATTTCTCGTCAAACATGTCAACGTGATATTTTAAAATATTATCAGGAGGAACAAGGAAAAATAATTTCTTATTTTAAAAATTTAAACTGTAAATTTTCTTTAACTTCTGATATTTGGACATCTAGAGCACAAACTGGATATTTATGTATCACAGCATATTGGATTGATAAAAATTGGCAAATGTTTAAAAGAGTTGTTTCTTTTATTGCAATAGAAGAGTCACATACTGGAATTAATGTTGCAAATTTAATAATTGAAGAACTTATGAAATTAGAAATTTCAGAAAGAATATTTTCTCTTTCACTAGATAATGCAAGTAATAACAATGTAGTTGTTGATTTTATCAGATCAACTCTGTCATTATCATGTCATGGTGATCTTTTTCATATTAGGTGTATCTGTCATATTTTAAATTTAATTGTTCAAAGTGTATTTACTGAAATTAAACCCATGATAGAAAAGGTTAGAACAATTGCTTATATGCATAATGCTTCTGAACAAAGACTTAAAAGATAGAAACAATTTTGTAAAAGAAAAAATGTAAAGCCCAGACTAATTCCAAAAGATGTTGACCATAGGTGGAATTCCACCTATGCAATGTAAAGTGTAGCAATAAAATATAAAGACATTATAACTGATTTTATAAATTATTATGCTTCTAGTTCTAGTTCTAGTAGCACTTATGGAATAACTGAAGATGAATGGACAATTATATGTAATTTAAATAAAATATTACAAGTTTTTTATGATGCTACAATGTTATTATCTGGCTGTTATTATCCAACCATTACTTTAGTTGCTTTACAAATTTTAAATATTCAAATTTTTTTTGGGAAATATTGTATGGATGATACTTTTGGATCTATGATTTTTCAAATGGAGAGCAAATTTAATAAGTACTTTAGGCCTATTCCTCATATTTTTGGTTTGGGGGTTCTTATTGATCCATGCTTGAAGGATATTGGCAAATTTAATAAGTACTTTAGGCCTATTCCTCATATTTTTGGCTGGAATTGAAGATAAATTTGAAGAATTGGGACTAGTAGATAGATATAAAGAATAAATAATATTCATCAAATTGTAATTTTTATATCTTAGCTTAAAATTTATAAAGAATTATTTTGGAAATAGTTACAAGTGATAGTGATAAAGGTGAGTAGGTGCCAACCTAGTTAAGATGTACTTATCTATTGTGATGCGATGAATTTTAAAATAAATTTTTACTTTTAATTTGTAAATGATTTATTAATTATTAATAAATAATTTATTTTTATAATTTTTTATTTGTAATTTATGTCATTTTAAGCGATTAATCAAATTATTATTTTTATTAATTTTTTGTCTTTTTCTATAATTTAAATTTTAAATAGAATTAAAAAAAATAAATCGGGCCGGCCCGGGGTACCAGGGTTCAGGTCCGGGCTCCGGTTTTGCCCGGCCCGGGCCGGGCCGGCCCGGATGGACAGGCCTACATGTCCCTCCTGTTGGTTCCATATTTTGGGTCATTGGGGAATTTTATAATAAATATAACATGCTATATCTAAATATAAAGTAAAATAATGTGGTATATTATAATAACATATTAAATAATATATTAAACCAATTCGATAAATTAATTTGGACTAAACTGATAATTAAATACTATATTTTAATAATGTATCGCATCATCAATTATTCCATATGAATTGTCAAATCAAATTTCAAATTGTCATATTATCCCGCCTGGTTGCACTTTATCCTACTCAAAATATATCAAAGGTGTGAACAAGAGAGGACAAGGGATGGGGGGAGACAAGAGATGGTGGACACCCCATGCCCACCATGCTCCCCATGCCCATTGCCCATGCCTATTGTCATGCTCTCTTGTCAATGCCCATGCTCACCCATGCTCTCTTGTCCCCTCTCCTTTGCCTATAAATAGAAGAGAGGGAGAGAGGAGAAGGGGTGGGGAAAAATACTAAGTGGGTTGTATTGGAGTTCTTTTGAGAGAAAAGAAAGAGTGAGTTGAGAGAGAACTTGTGATAGTTTGGTATTCTCCTCATAGTGAAACCCCCCTCCCGTGGACGTAGGATAGTTAGCCGAACCACGTAAATCTCGTGTTTGTATTGTATTATCTGTGAGTTGCCATAGCTTGTAGGTTCCCTCGACATTTCAGTCTTAGAACTGATGAGAGGAAGAGTGTATATTTCACTTCGATGAAATATATCACTTTCGATTCTTGTTTCCTTTGAGAAATAAGAATTTCACTATCTATTCTAGTTTCCTTTGAGAAACAAGAATATATAGGTTGACTTGTGCTTTTGTGACAACAAAAGGCAGGGCTATCTCTCAGGTGATATCGCTTCCGTGACGTGAGGGCGTGACTCTGCGCCCAACAATTGGTATCAGAGTCCTTATTCAGATTGGCGGTGGTTGAGCTACTGATCTTAGGTGGTGGTTGATTATTGTGTGGTAAAACACAAGGTATTTGTTGAAATTCCTGAGAGAAGCGGACCAGCGGAGAATGACGTCTACAAGTAAAACAATTAAAGTTGGAAAGTACGAGATTGAAAAATTCAATGGGAAAAATAATTTTTCCTATTGGAGGATGCAGATGAAAAATTCGTTGATTTCGCAGAAATTGCACAAAGCCTTGGCGGGAAAAGAGAAGATGCACAAGGACATGTCTGATGAGGATTGGGAGGAGCTGGATCTGGAAGCACGAGCATCGATTATCCTTTGCCTTGAAAGTGATGTAGCTTTCTTAGTGGACGGGGAGGAAACGACTGCGGGCGTGTGGTTAAAGTTAGAGAGCACCTTCATGACGAAGAGTCTAACGAACCGGATCTATTTAAAATCCAAATTGTATACTTGCAAGATGGAGGAGGGTTCATCACTACGGGAATACATCAACAAGTTTGATAGGATCTTATCGGATTTAAAAGACATTGAGGTGACAGTGGAAGACGTGGAACATGCACTTCTACTACTTCTATCTCTGCCGAAGTCTTATAAGAATCTGGTTCAAACACTGATGCTTATGGGTGACAGTTTGTCGATGGATGAGACTAGAACGGCGATTCTAGCGGATGATCTTCAAAAAATTACAACTAGTGATATGACCACTGGTGGTAACAAGGAACAAGCTTAGGGTCTGTTTGCCAGAGGAATAGGCAATGAGCAAGGAAAAGGTAAGGGAGGAAAGTTTAGATCTAAATCGAGACCTCTTGCGGGACGAGCATGTTTCAAATGCGGTGAAGTTGGGCATTTCAAGGTCGATTGTCCTAACAAGAGAGTAGGTGGGAAGAAGAACAACAACAAGACTGAAAGACGAGAAGGCAAGGAAGATGCGAGCTACACTTCAAGGGAAGTGAGCGATAAGGAATGCTATGTCGTCACGGGTGGCGAGGATGCCTCCGGGAAGTGGATTCTTAATTCAGGATGCTCTTACCACATGTGTCCAAATAAAAAGTGGTTTACTACCTATAGAAGCATTGATGGTGGAACCGTATTGATGGGGAATAACCATGCTTGTAAAACGGTGGGGCTCGGTGATATAAAAATCAAGATGCATGATGGAGTGGTCAGAACCTTAACGGACGTGCGACACGTTCCCGACTTGCGAAAGAATCTTATTTCAGTTGGTACGTTGGACTCCGGGGGTTGCAAGATTGTAACAGAGAACGGAGTGAAGAGGGTTGTTCGAGGTTCCCTAACAGTGATGAAGGGTGTTCGTCACGGTAATCTATATACTCTCTCGGGTACGACGGTGATGGGAGATGCAGCAGATGGAGCTAATAAAAGTGGTGGAGACCCATGTGAGCACACACGGTTATAGCATAGGCAGCTTGGGCACATGTCAGAGAAGGGTCTGGATCTGCTTGGTAACGAGGGTTTGCTAAAGAATCTGAAGAAACATTACATGGATTTTTGTAAGGATTGTGTGTATGGAAAGGCGCACAGGGTCCAGTTTTTGAGGAGCAAGCACAAGAGCAGAGGGATACTAGATTATGTGCACACGGATGTTTGGGGTCCGGCTTCGACAACTTCTAAGGGTGGTTCCAGATATTTTGTCTCATTCATAGATGATCATTCGAGGTATGTTTGAGTGTATTTCCTGAAGCATAAGAATGAGGTATTTAAGACATTCAAGAAGTGGAAGGCGATGGTTAAGAACAGGACGGGCAAGAAATTGAAGACACTGAGATCTGATAACGGTACAGAGTATACAGACGGTGCTTTCAAGGAGTTCTGTGATCAGGAGGGGATTGCCAGACACTGAACAGTAAGATCTACACCACAACAAAATGGGGACATGGAGAGACTGAATCGAACACTGCGGGAGAAAGCAGTGAGTATGCGATCATATGCTGTTTGGGCAAAGAATGGTGGGCAGAGTCGATTGCTACGGCTTGCTATATTGTGAATCGATCTCCGCATTCGATATTGGACGGTGATACACCCTATCGGGTGTGGTCAGGGGAGCATGCAGATTATGAGAGGCTCCGGATTTTCGGATGTACCGCCTACTATCACGTCAAAGAGGGAAAACTTGACGCGATGGCCAAGAAGGCAATTTTCTTGGGGTATGCAAAGGGCGTAAAAGGCTACCGCCTTTGGTGTACAGAAGATTCGAAGTTCGTGATCAGCAGGGACGTTACCTTTGATGAGAAGTTCATGATTGCTAAGGTGCCCAAGGATGATGGTGTTGAGACTGTTGGGACTTCCAAGTCCCAGGTTATTGAGATAGAACCTAAAGACCAACCAGGTTCTAGTCGTGTTCAAGTGAAAAGTTAGGTAGATGATGAGCTTGAGTAGGAGGAGGTTCAACAGGAAAATACACAGGCACTACAACAACAACAGCTCAAGGATAGCTTGGCTTCCACTAGGCCAAGGCAAGCATACAAGTAGGTACAGAAGCTAGGGGCTGATCAACCCCTGAAGCACTATGGGCATGTTAATTTGGTTGAGTACGAACTCTTGGTAGAGAAAGATGAGCCGGTCTCCTTCAAGGAAGCTATTCGAGACAAGAATAGTGAGAGTTGGTTAGCTGTGATGAAGGAGGAGATAGAATCTCTCCGGAAGAACCAAACTGTAGGCATCAAAAATTGCCGATAGGTCCCCGCACACAGCTCAGTGTTAACGAGCGACGATTGAACGTCACCACCCAGTTCACAAGAGCTCAAATGACGCCGGTGAGCGACTGAAGCAAACCGACGGACTACGTGAGCCGACAGAATCTCAGAACAACGGGGATACGGACTGACCGATAACCCCATGATCACTGCAATCGGACCAACGCCCGCTGGGCCTCGATCACCCCACAGATAATCCAACCATCGAGGCCTACAGAGCTCGCCGTCACGATTCCAACGCATCCGAAATCACTCAAATCCGAGTTCGGACGAAAAGTCAACGGCGAGTCAACAGCGGGACAACGGCACGGCCCCGGGCTGAACCGGGGACACCCAAACCTGTCTTGGCTGGCTCGAGACACCCCCAAGGGGTTGTCTCGGCCAATGGCCAAGACACCCCCCCAGGGGTGTCTCGGCCACAGCCGAGACACCCCCATGGGGGTGTCTCGGCCATAGCCGAGACACCCCACATGGGGTGTCTCGGCCATGGCCGAGACACCCCATGGGGGGTGTCTCCAAGGTGGTTTCCCCCCCCCTTCTCTCATTTGCCTATAAATAGAGGCCCCTAGCCTCCATTCTCTTGGCTCCGAATTCAAGGCTGAATTATCTTAGCCAAGGATTCCTCTTGTGTGAAGCGGCGAAGCCCTGCCGGAGCGAGGAGTCAGAGTTTTCAAGAGAGCAGCGAAGCCCTGCCGGATCAAGGAGTCTGCACCGTCATTCACCCCTTTTCCTTAGTGTTGCTCCTTTGCGGTGACACTAAGAAGAGCTATTATCTCGTTTTAGCCGAGATATACGCTTATAACCTCTAGATCTTGCGCGGATCGACGAGGTTCTGTTTCTATATCCTACGCGGATAGACGAAACTCTGCCGGATTCTACCGGAAAGGATCTTGAAGAGTCGGCGGTCCACGGACATCGACGTCCCCGTCACAGGCCAACAACCCACGCAAGCGAGACCGCACCAAACCGGGCTCTCGTGTTTATTTTCGAGAGAGTTGTAATCATTTGTTTTCATTTTGTTTGTAACAGATTTCAATCAATGAAAACAGCAACTTTCGACGGAAACACAAACATGAGAGGTGGTCTCATTGCCCGTAGGAAGAAAAACTATTGGTTGTAAGTGGGTGTATAAGAGAAAGGAAGATCCTTCAGAGCTCGGTGGTACAAGGTACAAGGCGAGGCTAGTGGCTAAGGGGTTTGCACAAAGAGAGGGTGTGGATTACAATGATATATTTTCTCCGGTGGTGAAACACATCTCTATTCGGGTGCTATTGAGTATTGTTGCTCATGGTGATCTTGAACTGGAACAACTCGATGTTAAGACGGCCTTCTTACACGGAGACTTGGATGAAGAGATCTATATGCATCAACCTGAGGGCTACAAGGTTGAGGATAAGGAGCATCATGTATGTCGCTTGAGGAAGTCACTCTATGGACTGAAGCAATCTCCTCAGCAGTGGTACAAACGATTTGACTCCTTCATGCTGAAGCATGAGTTTTCCCGAAGCGATTACGATTGCTGTGTTTACATTCGGAAGCTTCGTGGAGGTGATTTATCTCCTTTTGTATATGGATGACATGCTTATTACTTCAAAGAGCAGGGTGGAGATAGATAAGCTGAAATCTCAACTTGGTAAAGAGTTCGAGATGAAGGACATGAACGCTGCAAGAAAAATACTGAGTATGGAGATTAGAAGAGAGCGGGCGAATCAACAATTGTTCTTGAGTCAGAAAGGCTACATTGAGCGGGTGATCGCGAGGTTCGGGATGCAAAGTGCTAAGTCGGTGGTGACTCCATTGGCTCCACACTTCAGACTTTCAGATAAACAATCTCCCACTACAACGGAAGATAAGACACACATGGAGCATGTTCTTTATACTAGTGCAGTGGCAGTTTGATGTACGCCATGGTGTGTACACGCCCAGATATTTCACAGGCGGTTAGTGTGGTCAGCAGATTCATGGCGAATCCGGAATAGGCACACTGGGAAGTGTGAAATGGATCCTAAGGTACTTGAAAGGTACCGCGGATACGGGTCTGTGTTTTGGTGGAGATACATGTCAGATCGACTGGTTTGTTGACTCTGATTATGCGGATGATCTAGATAGACGACGATCTACTACTGGTTATGTATTCAGGATACATGGAGCTCCAGTTAGTTGGCGATCGATGTTGCATGCTACAGTGGCACTTTCTACTACAGAGGCCGAGTACATGGCCATGGCGGAGGGAGTGAAGGAAGCATTGTGACTGTGGGGTCTTCTAGAAGATTTAGGGATTGAGCAGGAGAGCGTGACTTGTGGTGCGACAGTCAGAGTGCGATTCACTTGGCGAAAAATCAAGTTCGCCATGCTCGTACCAAGCATACGATGTCAGGTATCATTTTGTGTGGAATGTCATAGAGGAAGGCGATATTTCTCTCATGAAGGTGCATACAAATGAGAATCCCGCGGACATGTTAACCAAGATGGTCACAGGTAGCAAGTTCCAGCATTGTTTGGACTTGCTTCATATCAACCCGTGTTGATCTGCCCAAGAGGGCATAGCCTTGCGGGGCGGTGATGGAGGTGAGGTGGAGACTATGTTGGAGAATAATTGTAGAACTACGGTTAGCTTGATCCCGGTGGAGGGTACGTAGGCAGCCGCGGTATAGTGACATAGCTGGTTTGGCCTGGTGTTGGCTTGATTTGGTGTTTCAGATCTCTCTGGTGATGTTCGTGGTGTTCTTCTGGTGTTCGTTCAAAATGTGAGGTTTATTAAATGATGAACGAGGTGGAGAATTGTGAACAAAAGAGGACAAGGGATGAAGGGAGACAAGAGATGGTGGACACCCCATGCCCACCACGCTCCCTATGCTCATTGCCCATGCCTATTGCCATGCTCTCTTGTCAAATGCCCATGCTCACCCATGCTCTATCTCTTGTCCCCTCTCCTTTGCCTATAAATAGAAGAGAGGGAGAGAGGAGAATGAGTGGGGAAAAAATACTAAGTGGGTTGTATTAGAGTTCTTTTGAGAGAAAAGAAAGAGTGAGTTGAGAGAGAACTTGTGATAGTTTGGTATTCTCCTCATAGTGAAACCCTCATCCCGTGGAGGTAGGCTAGTTAGCCGAACCACGTAAATCTCATGTTTGTATTGTCTTATCTGTGAGTTACCATAGGTTGTAGGTTCCCTCAATATTTCAGTCTTAGAACTGATGAGAAGAAGAGTGTATATTTCACTTTGATGAAATATATCACTTTCGATTTTTGTTTCCTTTGAGAAATAAGAATTTCACTATCTATTCTAGTTTCCTTTGAGAAACAAGAATATAAAGGTTGACTTGTGCTTTTGTGACAACAAAAGTCAGAGCTATCTCTCAGGTGATATCGCTTCCGCGACGTGAGGGTGTGACTCTGCGCCTAACAAAAGGGATAAAATTATTATATTGGAAACACCCACCCACCCACCCACCCACCCAAAGCCCTAATGGTGCGTTATCTAATACACGGCGGGCCGGCCGGCCGATGTTGGCTTTAGGTTCGTACAGTCTTAGATATAGAAAGAAAAGGAAGAGGAGAAGTAATTAGGGATCGAAGGAGCTCAGTAGGGCAGATTTATTTTAACATTTCGCATCTTCTTACTATGTCGACAACATTGGATTATTTGTTAGAAAAATTTTCTGCAAGTGATTTGTGGTTTTTGAGCCAATGAGGTAAACCTTTATATTTCCTTTATCATGTTTTTGGCACGGTAAGTTTTGTTGAAGGTTTGAGAGTGTATATGGCTCTCTTCTTGTGATATAATAGAAATATTCCAAACTTTTTTTTTGTGAGCATAGGTCTGAATTATGACCAAACCACGTTACATTGGTGTTTTATTGTGATGATTGAGCGGTTGTTTAATTTATGTTTTAATTTTGGTTTTTTTAGTATTAGTCTCCTAATTCTGTCATATTTTGAATTAGTCTCTCATATCTTCATATTTTGAAATTAGTCCCCTAAATACGTTAAGTGCTTTGAAATTAGTCCCTAGAATATTTTAATGTCGTGCTAACTAGACGGACTAATTTCATAATACTATTAAGATTTGGGGGACCAAAGTCAAAATATGAAGATTTGGGAGACTAAAAATCAAAATAAGAAGATTTGGGGGACCAATTCAAGATACTTATAGATTTGGTGGATTAATATCGAAAAACCCATTTAATTTATTATACTATTACGTTTTGGGATCCAACGGTAGCAAGATGATACAATTAGATCCCTTTTCGAACAAAACTATAAGAGTTTTAATCCATTACATATTCAAAATAAATTGTTCTCGCCTTCTAGCCCTCAATGAGAGAACGGGAGACAATTATCCACGTTTTTCGTCAATACCTAATATCGATAAGTGCAAATATGAACAGTACAAGAAATATCTATTATTACGTCATATAACAAGGACATCTTTTCTTTCTCTTTTCTAGTAATTTTTTTCCATCCCAAATTGAAGTCATTTTCTTCCCTTTCGCAGCCAAAGCACATGTCAAGCGAGAAAAAGTTAGATATTTCTTTTTTAAGTCTAAGATATTATGCACCAAAGATATCACTAAATAAAGTCGCGCCACGCTCATTTTGAGTGTCCAACTTGAACTGGTATCTCAAGCTCATTTTGAGTGTCCAACTTGAACTGGTATTTCAAATGGGCTAGTCTATCAAATCGATATTTTTGTAATATTCCTTTATCTCTTTGGTATTTTTTATCTCTCCGACCACATTTTGGTAATAAAAATCCATCAACACAGTATGTATTATTCTTTTGTTGTATTGGGTCTTAGAAAATTTAGTTTCTCATTACAATATATATGACTGGCTTTGGTTCTTTCTTATATCTATGTCAACGGTGAATGACGGCAAGGCCCTCTCTTCACCTTCATGGATGTTTGAAAGAAGAAAGTCATATATCACTTGTTTTGAGAAACTACTTTTTCTAATTTCCAATCTTGGATACATCTAGTATCCTCTTTTATGTAATTATTTTGGCACTAATATAATGACAGGGTACATCCCTTGTTTTCTTTCAAAAAAAAAAAAAAATCCATCAAGCATGCAATAGATATTTTCCCCTGCTGTTCACGATAAAAGTGGCAGGTAAAATGCACGTGACTTCACTTAAGCACAGCCACGTCAGTGTTCTAACATCCCTCAAATTTAATCACGTGAGATCGCATATATTTTACCTATCAAGTTTAAAGCTAACGGCGGAAAGATGTCTAATTACTTAATTTCTTCCTGAAAAAATATTTTCTTTTTTAATTACGATGGGATGATCCCTTGAATCAAAGAATGATCCATAATATCAAGGTATATTGTCTTCTACTTAGACTCATAGATCCAAGGGAAATTGAGTACCTGGTAGATTTTTAATACCAAAAGGCTGTCTGCAAAAAAAAAAAAAAACATATCTAACTGTTGAAGAGGTGCCCAAAAAAAAAAAAAATATTAATTTGGTAATTTAGCGATATCAAGTGCCACCTGTTCATCAAAATGGAGATAATAGGAGTGGGACAGCTGAAGCGCACTCTCGTATTAACTTAAGCAGTCAACCATCTTATAAATCAGCAAACAATTCGAGCACTCCTCTTCATTTCGATTTGTCTTTGATAGTGCGTTGATTTATTTATTAACAATGCAATTAGATTAATTATTAGCATATTTGATTATATGTAATAGGATTAAAATTTACGCGTTGGGGGGAAGGAAACGTGGCAATTCCGTTCTTCATTGGAAATTAAGATAAAGGTAGGTTCGTGCACGTCAAAATCTGACGCGCGCGCGCGATGGATTTTGTTGTACGTTCCTTCGTATCCCAATTTAAACATAATCCAATACAGCAAATACTTCAAAGTTTTGTCATCCACAGAGGAACGGGTTTATTATTAAGCTTTGTATTTGTTTAGATGAAATTTGTCGGCAGAAATAGGATGGAATTTGTTATAATTTCAGACAAACAAAAAACTGAAGTTAACAAATTCGATACTTTGAAATTATGAATTTGATAGAAATTCAGAACTAACTAAAATTTGAAGTCGCGCTGTATGATATGATAGAAAAGATAGTTTAGAGTTCTACTATATCTATTATAAATTAGCTGAAATAAAAGATTACATGGTAAAATAAACAAGATTGCAAAGAGTGACCGGTTGACCGTTTCTGTGAAAGTTGAGGATTTATAACTTAGCTAATAGAAAAGATCCGGTAGTTTCTTGAATTCTTATACATTATTTCAACACATTATAGAAACTGAACATCCACATCATTACTTTTCAATTGAGCGTCTTCTACGCTCAAAATACAACAAATTAAGAAAAGGTTAAGAAAATTAACAGTGCACCCACAACTTCTCTTATATCGGTACGAGTTATTAGGTTTATACGAGATTATTACGTAGAAACATGAGACCCCTATTCCTAATTAAGCTCAAATTAATAATGAAACCAGGGTTGGGATTGATTCTTTTTCTTTCGGCCCAAGGTCGACCATTGAGTGCGCATTAATTGAAGGGAAATGGAGAACATTTGTTTCATTTAGGGGCTGTTTGGTTGTTGTTGGTAAAATTGTGTATTTATGACACAACTTGGAAAGTTGTTGTCCACCTCATTAATTTTACTTGTATACTTTTCTTTGTTTGTTTTTTATTCTATTGGAATTATAAATTGCTTGTTTGGTTTGCAAATGTAACTTTAATTGTTTGTTTGGAAAGTGTAAAAAGTGGTCCCTACTCAAATGATCATATTGGTTGGAATTATTTTTTATTATTTTTTTTGACTTCAATGTCAGGTTTCTCCTAAAATCATGTTTTTTTATGAAATCACTTTACAAGCCACATTAGCATATGAAATCACTTTACACTATTTTCACAATTACAAACAAACAATTGAAAATGATGAAATCTGACATTGGGACCCATTTTTTTACAATTTCTATCTTTTTACATGGTAAAAACATACAACCAAACAACCCCTTATTTGTTGGATGTCAAGTCCAGCACAGGTTCTAAAGAGGTGAGCTCGAATTTGGAGAAACTTTGCTACAGGGACCCAAAATATGGGACCAATAGAGGGGACAAGTGATGTGTCTCCTCCTATTGGATAATGAGTTGGACATCATTAATGATGGCCAACTCATTATCCAATAGGAGGGAGACACATCACTTGCCCCCTCTATTGGTCCCATATTTTGGATCCCTATAGCAAAGCTCATTTGGAGCAATCGCTCTCCCAGAAATTTAGTTTGAAAAGCTATTGCTAGATTGATGGAAACTTAGCCGAGACAAGATCAGCTTTTGCAAATAGGATTTAATTACAACAGTCACGAGATCCTCGTCTCTCTCTCTCTCTCTCTCTCTCCCTCCTCTAGTCAAAAAAAGATATCTCTTGTTGGTAGTGGTAACTTGTTTTAAACCCTTCCCAAATTTAATCGATGCCCAGTAGTAAGCATACATTCTCTCTCGAATTTTACGAGAAATTTTTCCTCGGAAATTTGAAACTTGCTCGTAAACATGCGGATAGCGTTAAACGCCACCACATTCTCTATTACCCATGTCTTGGGTCTAGTGGCTAAAATCTTTGTTGGCGTTTTCAGTATTAGCCCCCTACGTCATTAGCATTTTGTTATTAGTCCCTAAATCTTTATAACTTGATACGAGTCCCCCAAGTTATATTAGTAAGTTGGTATTAGTCCTTGTAGTTACTTGTACATTATAACTGTGGGAGAATATTCCCTTTTCTTTTCAACCATTTTCTTTAATGGACAATTATGCCCCTCATTTAACAAACCAAACCCATAGCCAATTAATCCCAACCCCTTTAGGAGCCCCCCAAATCCATACCCGCTTAGGCCTGTTTGTTTGCATTATTTGGAGGGGGAAAAAGCATACCAAAGTTCTAAAAAATTTAGAACTTTGACAGAATTTCTTGCAAAATCGCCCCAAATTACGTCCGAACGGACCCTTAATGAAAACCCGAACCCATTTCGCCTTTATTCTTCACGCCAACTATTAAATTCGGATGAGTATTTAGGCAATTTCCCCATCCATTGGTTAGTGTGAAATATGGTTGATGGTTCTAAATGGTAAACCTTACAAAGTGACTAATATCAACATATTAAGGTAATCTAGGGACTACATCTTAGAAATACCCAATTTTTGTTTCGTCATCTCAATTGGACCACTCCATGATCGCCACGTGTCTCTTATCAAAAGGAGCAAAAGAGAACATTAAAGAGGAATCATAGACCTGGGGTCACTTTTGTTATTTAGAGCATGTCTTCAGGGCAATTCGATGCTTGTCTATAAAGTAAACGCCAAAATTTGAACTAAAGGTGACCGTTTGAGCTCTATCTGTACTTTTTATTTTACCTCCTCAGTCTCAGATCTACTTCAAAATTGAACAAGCAGAAAACCCCAACCACCTCCTCTCTATAAACTTCAGAGGGAGCTAGAGAGCGAGAAAGAGAAGCTAGAGAGAGAGAGAGAGAGATGACAGGAGTTGTGGTGGTCTCCAATGGCTGCAGGGGTGGGAAGAGAGTTAAGAGGGAAGTAGAGAGGGAAAGCCAGCTCTCTGCGCTTGCATTGCTAATGGCTACACTTAGGAAATCTATGGTGCATTGCCGGTTGAACACCGCGGATGAAGCGATCTCGGTTGTTGATCGGATGGAGATCGGATGGCCTACGGAGGTTCGACACGTTGCCCACGTGACCTTTGATAGGTTCCATGGCTTCGTCGGGCTTCCTGTTGAGTTTGAGGTTGAAATTCCTTGCAAAGCTCCTAGTGCGAGGTTCTAATTCTACTCCATAAGTTATTTCTCTAAATTTTGTGAACTGGGTTCGGTCTTTTATTGCAATATGTGAATGTTTGTGCCTATGGTGAAATTGAAGCACTTTTGGGGAAAATTTTAGGAGGTCTCCTCAAAGCTATAGAGCCAATCGACCACGGATATTGGCCCAATTTATGTTTTGCGCTTCTTTTAGTTAGAATTTTTTTCACATCCATTAAGTTTAGATTGAAAGATAACTGTAGTGGGTGGTTAAATATGCTTGGATTTTTGTCTTAATTAAAGATTATGTTACTTGTAAATCAATATGGATGCAAGTAGATTAGTCTAATCAATCTTTGTTTGTGAATTTTCCATTCTCAACATCCTGTTTAGTGCAGTTAAACTTATTGTACTTTCTCAGATAAATCTATGCAGCAAAAACTTGTGGAATTGTGTAATGATAAACAATACAAGTCCATACTCAGTTGAGCATGTAACGCAACGTTGAAGTGATAACCTCAGAATCCACCATGAGGTGTTCTCTGAATCCACAAAGAACGATCTCCGAATCCACGAAAAAAAAATTAAAAGAGAAATTTTATTGATAAAAAGTTATGCCTCTAGATCTTACAATACTCTGCTTAAATAGAAAATAAACAAGACTCTTACTATGATTTAAACTTTACCAAAAATAAAAATAACAAAACTCAAACCCTAAAAGACTCCCTAGGATTAGGCAAGCAAATCGGTCAAATTTGGAATCAAATCGGATTTACTTTCTAATCAAAACAGGCTCCTAAAACATTACCTAAAATAGTAAAAAGCAGTCAAAAACGCTGATATCTCCCAATCCAGAGGGAATTCGGCAAAACGGATGGCGGCAAACCAGACAACGGTTGGTTTGGTTAACCCCATCTCGAAAAAAATACGCGATTTACATACGTAATTCATCCAATTCCAACTTAAGGTTTGAGAGATATGACTCGTTCTTCATTGCAAGTTATTTTCCTCGACCGAGTTCGCGTTTGAGCTTGTGTCGGCCCTGCCTCTCTATAAATATGTCCACAGTGTGTTCGCAGTGTGTTCTACATCAACATGTTTACCATTTTCCCTCATTTCAGCTGAAATTACGTTGGTATTGATTATTTACTTATATTTGTTTTGTGCCGGTAGTAGATTAACCCCACACTTTCATTTAATTAAGTATGCTGTCATTCGCAAAATTGATATCAAATATATGCATTGATAAGTAGAATATATTTTGGTGCAGTGTAAGTGTTTTTGGTGTATCTGCTGAATCTATGCAATGTGGCTATGATTCTAACGGAAACAGTGTCCCAACAATTCTATTGCTAATGCAGGAGAGACTGTACTTACAAGGAGGTCTCAAGGTATCTAACATGCTAATATGAATATTTATTATCCAATCTCAAGAAATTTTATTAAAATACTTTTCTTTTCGCAATGTGAATATTACAGGCTGAAGGAATATTTAGGATAACCCCCGAGAATAGTGAAGAGAAGGAATTAAGGAACCAGTTGAACATGGGAATCATACCAGATGACATCGATGTCCATTGTTTGGCAGCCCTAATAAAGGTATTGATGTTAAATTTATACTGAGTAAGAAATTTTCGGAGCTTTAGTAGTAAATATCAACTATACAACTAGTGAAGAAGAAATAATAGCCTATTGAACATATATCTATTACTTATATCATACAAGAAAACAAGAATAAAGCTTTTATCCTAAATTTCTGGGGTCAGCTAAAATTCATGAGATTCAACTCAGTTTTAAATTAGTTGTGGCCACCTAATGCAACCATTCTTTATCCTGCCTGGGACAGACAATGGAAGGATAAACATTAAAATTCATAACCGGCGTAGTTCTCAATTACTTATATCGTTCTACTGAATATTTGCATTGAATTAAAAATTGGAAATTCGATATATAGGCATGGTTCAGAGAGCTTCCAGAGGGAATACTTGATAGCCTATCTCCAGGACAAGTTCTTCAGTGTGAATCAGAGGAGGATTATGTTGATCTTGTGAAGTTGCTTCCTCCAACACAGTTTGCACTCCTTAATTGGGCTGTTGATCTCATGGCTGATGTGGTTGAAGAAGAGGAAATGAACAAGATGAATCCAAGAAATATCGCCATGGTATTTGCTCCAAACATGACTCAGGTATTCCCCAAATCCCTTTGACATGATGATACCAAATTGATATAGAATAAATAAGCATAATTGACCTGCGCGTTGTTGCGGCATTAGCATGAACAAAATTAAAAAATAATGGTTTAATCATTTGCTTTGAAACTTCTTAATTTGCGGATAAAACTATTTTTTCTATCTTGTATTGCTAATAAATTAATAAGAAAGAATATAAAAGTTAATGATTTAAGTATTTTTTAAAGAATTTCTGGAAAAAAAGAAGTAAGCATCTTAATTAGTTCCCTATATTATTAAAATTGCTCTTACATCCCCCAAATCATTATGAGTTGTTTGAAATTAATTTCCCTCAGTTAGCAATTTTTTTAATTTGGAAAATATTCCTTTAATTTTAACTTTTTCAGAGTGGATATCCTATTTTATACAAACACATGCCGAAGGTTTTTTTGGGGGGTGGTGGGTGAGGAGGGGAGGATTTTAATGTCAATGTTTAGAGTGACAGTGTGGGAAAAGTTTTACCTCTCTCAGAAGCTGAAGAGAGAATTGGAAAAAAGGCAAAATCGATATTTGGTGAACTCGAGTTACTCAGTGAGAATGGTTTAGTAGTTACTTATCCATAATTAAAGGTTAATGTAATCATGATTAACAAATTGGATAGAATTTATAGCAAAATATTTTAGTAATTGCTCATCCATAGTTAAGTACTAATCTAACCATGTTTAAACATTCCATTTAGAAATTTATTTTGAAATTTTTGGATAAAACTATTTTGAGAGTTGTACTATATGTGAAAGAAGCCAAAAAAATAATTGTTAAAAATTTGATTTAGAATTTTCTTTTCAGGTTGTCAATAATTTTTTTTAAAGAGTTGCACTTAAGATAAACACATACTACATTTATCTTTTTATTCATTTTGATAATCACAGTGATGTATTCACATTGTATCATATTCTTTATATTTTGATCCACTAAGCCCAAATAAAACTTACCGGGTCTTACTTCAACTACAAGAGCTCATCAGGCTTATATTCATTACTGGTTTCCCCTGAATGCAAGAGATGTAACTGTTCTATTATGTAAATTGCTTTCCTTAATGAGAAAAGAGGCTTGTGTTCCATTTTTCTTAAGTTAGGAAGCAAATTTCATTGTGTATGTCCTGAGCAATGGAGAGAGAGTAGTTAGAGAAACAATGACGTTTTCTTTTGGAAAAATTTAGTCAAAACTCCCTTAAGTTCGGGCCTTTCCTAGATAATCCAATTTAACTTTCAACAATGTTCAAAAAAAAAAAGAAAAAAAAAGAAACATGAACCACAATTTTTACAGGCAAAAATATTGCCATGCTAATTTTACACACATGTAAAAATTACGCTCGACGTTAATATTGTTGAAGGTGGAATTTTTTTTAGAACCCAAAACATAAGGAAAACATCATGTGAGTTCTAGGGCATTTTGAAGATTAGAGCCGGGAAGGGCTATCTAAGGAACAACCATTTAAAGGGGTTTTCCTAAAATTTACCCATATCTTTTTCTATTTTGGTTTTTTTGCACTTTGGCACTCCAAAGTTTACCATTTTTTTATTTTGATATCTCAAAGTATCTTTTTAACACTTTGATACTCCAAAGTTCATTCACTTTGATACACCCAAAATATTTCTTTGACACTTTGATAAGCAAAAGTTTCAATCAAGTTACACTTCGATACCGTCAATATTATGTAAGATTCATACTAGATTTATATTACATCCTTAATATGTGATACATTGGATCCCTTTTTACCCAGTTGGTAAGCACGTGATACTAATTTAATCGAAAATCTAACAATATGTAGATAGAGGTATCAAAGTGAAGTGAGATTGAATCTTTGATATATCAAAATGGTAAAAAGGTACATTGGGGTATCAAAGTGAAATGACATTGAAACTTTAGGGGATGAAAGTGTTGAAAAATCCTCTGGTTTTAAAATGAAAAAGTGTATAAACTTTGGGGAATCAAAGTAAAAAATAAATCTCTATTTATTGTTTATTTTTATCTGCTTCTTTCAGTTGAGCACCGGTGAGACAAAACGTATGTTTTCCTAAAATTTACCATTTAAAGGAGGTTTTCCTGAAATAAACAACTATTTATATGTTACTGTGTTGTGTTATCAGCTGCTACCAATGTACTTGTTTGTATTTTTTTTGTTTTTGATAGAGTGAAGGCATTATTTTGACTATTGCTTTTGACAGTGGTTTATGAGATGTACTACGATTCAATTACTATTGCCCATTCTCGTTGCCATCTGCTAAAGTTTTTGAAGCTACAGTACCTGGCTACAATGAAATTTTCCAATCATTTAGTAGATAGTATAATAGTAAATAGTAAATAAATAATAATAATACTAAACTATTGGGTGCACTGTAGCTTAGGAACAATGGTAACCCCAATAGTTTTATATATATATATATATAAATGTTTTTATAACTACTTTTGGACATTTCCCCCCTTAAACATCTATCAATCAGTAACAAACAATTATATGTGTTGCACTTATTGACTATCTTCGTGCAATATTTACGTGCTCCATCAAGCTCGCATTTAACTAAAGATTTATATATTTTCATTAGGCTGTTCTTTTAACTGTACTATGTCTCTGCAATTTTCTTACTCTATGTTGTCTTGTATAGTTTTCATGTCCCAGTAACCTTGCATCTAAACATTCAGCCAATAATCAGTATCATTAAGCAGTATTAAGCATATATTAAGAAGTATTTTTAGAGAGTTAACGTGCAATTGTAGGTATTATTTTCAAAAGAGTTGATACTTTTGCATTTAGTATTTTTGGCGCATATCAAAAAGAAAATTGGATTTAAAGGACTGACATAAATCAATTATAGATTTCAAACTCAATTCTTGATCGACCATAGAGACAATGCTAATTTATTACAATATGGCGTATCAACTTTTTAATGTCAAGTTCTTCTTTTTTTCCCTTATCAGCTTTCAGATCCCCTGACATCTTTGATGCATGCTGTTCAAGTTATGAATCTTCTCCAGACTCTAATCTTCAGAACTTTAAGAGAACGTGATGATGCAGCACTAATGGAAGGATATTCACTCTTTTCATCTTCGATTTCATCTGAAGGTGACATGGATGACGAAAACGGTGAATTAAAGGATAACAGTTCATACAGTTTTGATGATGAAGTGTGTTGCAATTTGGAGGAACAAACTTCTGATTTCCAATTTAGTTTCAATACGAGCAGCGTTAATGAAGTAATTGGAGGTGCTAGTACTAATGATGTAGTCGAAGTTACTGAGAACATTGAAGAATGCTTCTTAAAACAACTAGAATTGGGCTTGAAGGAAGTTAATGGCGATCAGGAAAGAGAATTTAGCTGCCCTGTATCGAATCCTGAGTCTAGTATTTCCACATCTGAAGCTAATCAAGAGAGAAGATCAGCTGTAATTAATGAAGTGGGATCTACAGATTTTGAGGACATTGAGGAAGACAAAGTAGTTGAAGCGCTAAATTTGTCTACCGTCAAGCTATCTACAGCGATTGAAGATGACCAAGAAGTTAAAAAGGTGGCGAAGGCCCTAAATTGCCCCTCCATGAATAGATCATTTTCTGCAGAAAATGAAAACAACCAAGAAGTAAAAAAGGCGATGGGGGCACTAATTTTGTCGCGAATGAGTAGATCACTTTCTTACTGATAATGGACTAAGGTTCGGTCTGTGTTCATGCAAGATCATTGGCTTTAATCTCACGAGCCAGGGTTTGGAAGATTAAGAAAATATAGAACAATGGTCATGAAGGATTGACCGGTAAGTTTATATACGGATTGAACATCAGAAAAACTACTCAAACTCAAATGTTGCTAGGGGTTCAGATGGTCAGTATTGTATTTTCTAATTACTGATGATAGTTCTCAGTCCCAATTTTGTTTTTGTTTTTGTTTTTTTTTCCTTTTCTTTTCTTTTTTCCCCTTATGCTTCATCCCCTTACTGTAATATTCTGTATACTGGATGTGTTTCTTGTATTTCAACATCTTCTACTCTTCTTCAAATATATTGTACTTGCATTTGCCTTAACTAGATCAACATTATGATCTCTGTTGCTTCAGTAGGATTTTTGCCAACAAAAAGTCGCAATCAATTCCAGACAGATTAAATTTTAGTGGTTGAGAAGCTTCTAAAATTCTACCAAAAAAAAAAAACTAGATAAATCTTCTACAAGAATTTAAAGGAGTGTATTTAATAGAAATGATGAGAAATTTACAAGGCAATAACTAACAAGTACAGTGAAGTATTTACAAGGCAATAACTTAACATGAAGTTATTTCTCCAAATTTCAGAAAGATTAGAGAGAACTATGTAAAAAATAAGAAACCAAGAATACTTTCCTACCAAAAATCGTTGCACGAACATACTCCATCTTTGAAATGGTGGAATCTGACTCGATCACGAACAATAATTTCTCGTTTGCATATCTTCGATATCAACTTAGTAGCACTATGACAATCTGTACAAACCCGAAGATTCTTAAAAATCCTAAGTGTAGTTCCAGGAGCAGTACTAATGAGACCAAACCCGATAGCGAGCTTTTCGCTATGGTGTCCAAGTGCATGCTCCTTCTCCTCTTCATCTATATCATACAAAACCTCTGTTATCTCAGCATGATATCCTTCCGTGTTCATCTTTTTTCTCAATTCCTCCAACTCAGCACATATATCAGTGTATCTAGGATGGGACTTATCACCTGAAATAAACTCATGGATCATGTTATTTATCTCAATTGAACTACTACCAGGAATCTTCTCAATTCCCATATTCTTCATGATCTTTCTTATCTTCTCTACTTCCTTCCATCTTCCAGCCAAAGCATATAAATTAGACAAAAGCACATAATCACCACTTTCATGTGCTTCCATTTCTAAAACAAATTTTTCGGCTAATGCAACATTATTGTGGATTTTACAACCCCCAAGTAAAGCCCTCCAAATAACAATGTCTGGTTTCATTGGCATTTCTCTTACAATATCTTCTGCTTCCTTCAATAATCCACACCGACACAAGAGATCAACCATACAAGCATAATGCTCCAAAATTAGACTTACATCATACTTCTTTGAAGTGCAATAAAAATGCCTTCTTCCTTCCTCTAGAAATCCTCCATGGCTACAAGCCATGAGGATGCCAACAAAAGTAATCTCATCGGGCCTAATAGATGCACCAAGTTGCATTTGATCAAAGACATCCAAGGCTCTCCGGGCATGTCCATTCAAAGCCAATCCATTGATCATCGTATTCCAAACACAAGTATTCTTCACCTTTAAACTCGTGAATACGTCTAAACCAAACTCGACAGCCCCACACTTTGTATACATATCAATCAACGCAGAACCAAGAAATTCATCCAATCTAAACTTGTTCTTGTTAACATAAACATGTATCCATTTTCCAGCATCCAAAGCACCCGAACTAGCACAGGCCAATAGAACACTAACAATACTCACCCTATTAGGCCTAAACCTCTCCATTTGCATCAAAACAAACAAGTGCAATGCTTGCAGCGGTTGCTGGTTACGTACATAACCAGAAATCATAGCATTCCAAGACACCAAATCCTTATCAGGCATCTCATCAAAACACCTCCTAGCCATCAAAGAATCCCCATTGTTGCAAAAACCCGTTACCATTGCAGTCCAAGACACCCGGTTCGGGTTTGGAGCGCATTCAAACAGCTCAATTGCCGATAGCGTATCGCCCAACTCAAAGTAACCACTGATCATAATGTTATAAGATACAATATCCCTTTCAAGCATTTCATCAAACAGGAAGCGGGCAACGTGTAATCTCCCACAAACAACGTAGCATTTAAGCAATGCCTTCTGCACTGAAGTGCAACATATGAATCCAAGCTTTGAGATTAAGCAATGGAGTTGGGTTGAGTGGGCGATGGACCTAGACTTAGAGCAGGACTTGAGGAGGGATTGGAAAGTGAAGGAGTTTCCATTGTTTGGAGGGTGGGCGTAGGATTTGAAGAAGGCGAATGAATTGATGGGGGTTGAAGAGGAAGCATAGGCTGAGATTAAGGAATTGGAGATGTTTAATGGGGGTTTTTGAGATGGGTATTGGATCAAGAGTTGGGTTTGAATTTGTTGGAGTTGTTTGGTAGTGAGTTGGGGAGAGGAGAGGAGTTTGGTGAGGGGTTTAGCTTGTGAGGAGAAATTTGATGGCATGATAAAAATTAGTTAGCATTGTTGATTATCATTATTTAGGGTCTGTTTGGATTTGTAGGGGGTGAAGGGAAGTTAAGGGAAACTAGGTGAGAGAATGGAAGGGAAGGGAAGGGAAGGGAGTTCCCTTCTCCTTGGTTACACCCCAATTTGGGGGGGTAACAAATTTTACACTATTAGGGGGTGAACCAAGGGGAACCAGGGTGAATTAACTTCACCTCCTAAATGTTCCCAAACAAGGTGAATGGTTCCCCTAACTTCCCTTCACCCTCATTCCCCTCAATCCAAACAAGCCCTTAGTGTAAAAATGGTGTCTTCTACAAGTTCGGAAAGGGACGAACTTCGTACAAATTCGAAGGCTTCATATTTTAGCTACAATTCAATGCTCGCAAAAAAAATGTATAGAATTTGAGACTGGGAGCATGTAATTTTGGGGGGGTAGATGGGCCGATCAGCTCAAGCAATTAATGAAAAGCTTTAGGCCCATTACAGTATTTGTGCATCGAACTCGTCCACAAAGTTCAACCCATGCATGCGTTTTAACCTCCAATTGTTTCCACGGAGTCCAAATTTTATCAGAATAGCCGCACACTGAAGTAGTTGAAGGACAGTACCAACTAATAGACCTTGAAGGAGAATACTTGATCAAGAAACAAGATGCTGACAGATCAATAACGGTCAGATCATGCTAGCTAGCTCAGGTTTATAACAGTCCAGTGTGCGAAAGAATTTTGTGTATTTTCGTTCAAGGTTACTAAAAAGTCAAACGTGTGGAATTGCTTTTGGTTGCAGTTTAATATTGACTCCCATGAAAGACGTTTGTTATAATCTTACTGCATAATTTTTAGAATTTGTTTTTTTTTTAATTTCACTATTTATTTCACATGGTTCAAACGTACGCAAGCAAAGTTTGCGTCGTCAAAGATCAAATGCACGTACTATATGCCCTGACGTTGTCTAGAGATTACATTGAAATCTCTAATCCTCTTTTTTTTTTTTTATTAAAAGGTGTAGCTTTAGTGTTACAGACGTTCTTATCAGATTAATGTTATGATATCTATTTGCAGCTGATATTGTTTGTTTTGCTACGCTCGGTAAGTCACTGTTTGTAAAAACTAGTAAAGAGGGCATGTGCGAAGCACGTGCCAACTCTATCTTTGTGTACTTATAGAAAATATTGCTACATAGCTTAATATAAATAAGTTAAATTAAATGTGCAAAAATTACATTAATAGAGACCATGGCTACAAATATTTTGTGTGCAACTTTCACAATAATAGTGAACATATTGAGGCTAGTAAACTTAGGCTAGTAAACAACTGCAATACTTGCAAAGTGCAAATTAAACTTGAAGCAGCATGGAAGTCAAAATTTTATTCCAAATATAGCCAATGCTATATTGTTAAAAATTTCATTACTAAATTTTATGAAAAACTTAGGCTAGTAAACAACTGCAATCACTTGTGTCGCATGTGCTCTTCTTTAGCAACTTGCAATACTTGTAAAGTGCAAATTAAACTTGAAGCAGCATGGAAGTCAAAATCCCGGAATCCAACAATGAATAAAAACCATAGAAAAAGTAGATGTGGCTTTTTTTTCTTTGGTTTGGCGAGAGAACTTCCCCACAATCTTTCGAACCATGGGTATCAAATTCCCGAACGTGGCGAAAGGGGCACCCCCGATGCACGGCCTCGCGGGTATTTCACGAAATTAATTTCGTGTGGTTGGTCCCCAAGAGAGTCAAATTAACCTGAGACCTTAGAGTACTACTCATATGTAGCTTCCCAACAAGGTACGAGGACATGATCGAACCAGGAGCCTGTGGAATGTAGATAGTATTAGTATTGCGTTTCTAGACCATCTGCGCTATCTGCGGTTGGTGAAAATTTATTTGAAAGAGGGGATTAATATAGCTCTTAAGAGAAGAACGAAAGGAATTAGGGGGTGAGATCGAGAGAGGGAGTGAAAGTCCATAAGGTTCACTTTAGGAAACCTTTTTCCTTAATATTGTCAAATGAAAATAAAGAATATACGTCTTAGGTTATTATGCATGTGAGGAAGATAAATTTTCGATGCGAATGGCTCAGAACATCACGTGTATGGTATTCTAAGAAAATTTGTACTCGAATACAAAATCAAAACTTTTATTGCAGTATAGGTACTTAAGGTAAACATAGATGACGAAACTGGGGAAACAAAATTCATGGAGATTACTCCATGACAAACAAAAATACCAGAAGAAAAGAAATGTTAAGGGAATATTTTCCCATTTGTATGCAATTGCGTGTGCATATACGAGTACCACATAGCAACTACGTCTGGGTTGAGTACTCATTCGCCAAACAAGCCTCCCAAAACAATCTATGGTCCTCCATCTCAGCCATCGATTCACCTTCCCTCGGCGCATCGCGGCCGTACACTTCGGCGGTCTCATACTCTATTGCACTCTCTTCACACCATGTGCTCCAAGAAATCCACCGCTCATCTCTGCAGCCACAATCATCATCACCACCGTTGACGCATGACTCAGCATCGTCTTCTTCTTCCTCCGGCCCCGCTGATGACATGGTGGTTGCCGAGTCCTCAGAATCACCGCTCACCTCTAAATTGGTCGCCTCGTTGTATCTGTGAGAAGAGTCCATACCTCAAATCGGTTTTGGACTCAAGATCGATCGAGTACCATTTTATACATAGAAGCAAACTCTTTTAGGTCTCGTCGGCACGTGTGGGTTCCGTGACGAGAAGTAGTTAGCTAGGCACAATATTGTGGTAGATGGATGAAGTTTTGATAGCGTGGAAAATGTGCGCGAGAGAGAGAGAGAGAGAGAGAGAGAGAGAGAGAGAGAGGGCACGTGTAGGAATTGGAATGGTGATTAGGTGAGATGTAGTGCTTCTAGAAGCGTGGAAACATGTGGGCGGAGAGATATGGACTCTAATTCAAATGTTAATTAGGCCGAGGTTTACTTTGCCTTTGAGAATAGATAACTTGTATAGTCAAATGTGTCCCTTTTAAAGAAGAATTTTGGAATGTCTTTCTATTTACGCTTATTAGACTGTACTTATTGGTACACAAGGACTCTATTCCATCAAAATATTGCTTCTTTCAATGTATTCTTAACGCTGGGGAGAAATCCGGTCTCCTGGGGCGTCCACGGGCATTTAAAAAAACCGAGAAACAAATTAACTTAAAAACATAAACTATTAGGTAGTCATCCTGTTGGGATTCGAAACAATCAATCAAATTCTTGTCCTTCCGGACCTTGTGTACGTTTGCGGTCGACTGTCGCGGTCGACCGTGGATCTGTCTGCTTGTTTTTCTCGTCGTTTTGATTCCAACTCTTGTCTCGACTTTGGGTCTACACCTTAGACTAACAATCTCCCACTTGGAGACCAAAGTGCCTGCAGTGAGTTCACACGAACTCTCCCCTTCTTCGCATGTATCTTCTCCCCCCGAAATTTTTTTCTTCAATCAACAATATCCCGGCGATCGTGCCGATCCTCGTAGTGTGGCTCCACCTTCGTCTTCTACTCGTGAATGACAACTGAAGTTGCGCACAACTCCAGTTTCTCAATAGTGACTGTCTTCGTCAACATGTCCGCCGGATTTTGACTCCCCAAAATCTTTATTAAATACAACTTTCCGTCTTCAACTAGCGAGCGTATAAAATGGTATTTGACGTCGATGTGTTTCGTTCTGACATGATATACTGAATTCTTAGCAAGATGTATAGCGCTCTGGCTATCACAATAAATAACTCCTCTCCCTTGCTTTAGATCCAACTCTTCTAAGCACCCGTTCAACCAGATCATCTCATTGCTTGCTTCAGTCACCGCGACATACTCAGCCTCGGTTGTAGACAAAGTCACAATCCTTTGCTGACGTGAGACCCAGCTCACTGCTATCGACGCTAAGGTATAAACATACCCCGTGGTGCTTCGCTTCGTATCATGATCATCGGCGAAGTCCGCATCCACGTATCCCTGCAGTACCAACTTCTTCCTCCTGAAACATAATGGTTTGTTCGTTGTCCCTCTCAAGTACCGCATTATCCACTTCACGGTCTCCCAATGCTGCTTTCCTGGATTGCTTGCAAATCTACTCACAACTCCCGCTGCATGGGCGATGTCTGGCCTCGTGCAAACCATCGCGTACATGAGACTCCTAATAGCCAAAGAATATGGCACAATTCTTATATGCTCTCTATCTACATCTGTCTTAGGCGATTGCTCCTCAGATAGCTTGAACTGACCTCCAAGGGGTGTGCTAATAACTTTAGCATTCTGCATGCTGAACCTCTGAAGTACTTTCTCAATGTATTCAGCTTGGCTCAATCTTAATGTCTCTTCAGCTTCATCCCTACTGATTCGCATCCCTAGAATCTGTTTCGCTGCACCTAGATCCTTCATTGCAAATTCCTTTGCTAGCTGCTTCTTTAATCTGTTTATCTCCTCCAAACACAGTCCTGCTACCAACATGTCATCAACATACAATAACAAAATAATAAAGTTGGACTCGAACATTTTGAAATAACAGCAATGATCTGAATTGCATCTTCTGTAGCCATTGTTTTGCATGAAGTTATCAAACTTCTTATACCACTGTCTCGGAGCCTGTTTCAAACCATATAAGCTCTTCTTGAGCTTGCATATCATCTCTTCTTTTCCTTCTTCAATGAAGCCAACAAGCTGCTTCATGTAGATTTATTCATCGAAGTCACCATAAAAAAGACAGTCTTCACATCTAACTGCTCAAGAAAGAGGTCTTCTGTAGCCACCAAACTCAACACCATTCTGATAGTTGTGAGTTTCACAATAGGAAAAAATATCTCCGTGTAGTCCACTCCTTCCCGCTGTTGAAACCCCTTTACTACTAATCTGGCCTTGAATCTCTTGCTTCTATCACTCTCTTGCTTGACCTGGTAGACCCATTTGTTATGTAAGGCCTTCTTTTATGCAGGTAGCTGGGTTAACTCCCAGGTCTCATTAGTGAGTAGAGAATCCATCTCCTCTTGCATCGCATGCTCCCACTGCTGAGATTCACTCACTTGCATTGCCTCTTTATAACATTCCGGCTCATCGCTATCTGTCAATAATAAATAGTCAAGAGATGAAAGATATTTGGGATTTGGTTTGGGTACCCTGGATGACCTCCTAAGCTCCACGCCCTGGGTAGTTTCTTCTGCACCTAGAGCCTCCTCCATTCTGTGATCAGAACAAACATCATCTCCCCCATCTGGAAGTTCCTCTATATCCATGTACTTAGATCCATCTGTATCTGAAATGCTGCTCCTACTGCTTTGGCTATCCTTGGCATCTTCTTTGTTCTTGTACATCACATCCTAATTGAATATCACATCCCTGCTTCTGATGATCTTCCTGTTCTTCTCATCCCAAAGACGATACCCGAACTCATCAATGCCGTATCCAATGAATGTTCACTTCTGTGACTTAGCTTCTAGCTTGTCCGTGACATGGTCACTGATATGAACATAAGTCACGCAACCAAATAACCGTAAGTGTGAGAGATTTATCTTCTTACCACTCCAAACCTCCTCTGGAATCCTAAAATCTAATAGAACTGATGGCTCGTGATTAATAAGGTAGGTTGCTGTATGCACTGCATTCGTCCAAAAAATGTCTTAGGCAGACCTGCATGTAACCGCATGCTCCTGGCACGCTCTGTCAAGGTCTTGTTCATCCTTTCTTCAATGTCGTTCTGTTGCGACGTCCCTGGAGTAGTCCTCTCTAACCGAATGCTATTCGTAGTACAGAACCTCTTGAACTCCTCCAGCTCGTATTCCCCACCATTGTCTGATCTCAGACACTTTATCTTCAGATCTGTCTCATTCTCCACCATGACCTTCCACTTCTTGAAGATTCCAAACACCTCTGACTTGTGCTTCATGAAGTAGATCCACACATTTCTCGAGTGATCGTCGATGAAGGTGACATAATATCTCGAACCACCAAAAGAAGGCACACTGGCTGGACCCCATACATCTGTATGAATCAACTCTAGCTTCTGAGCCTTAGGTGACATTCCATCCTTCTGAAAACTAACCCTCTTCTGCTTCCCAAAGATGCAGTCTTCACAAACCCCGACTTCCACGGCATCGATCCCGGTTAGCTTTCCTTGTGAATGCTAAATATTCATCCCCTTTTTGCTCATGTGCCCTAGCCTGTTGTGCCACAGATCTGTACTCTTTTTGCTAGCTACAATTACGAGGATGTCACTTGCATGTAAGGTGAGGTAGAGAGTTCCTAATTTGTTACCTCGAGCAACTATCATCGTACCGTTAGAGATCATCCATGAATCCCCAGTGAATATTAAAACGTAGCCTTCTGCTCCAAGCTGTCCCACCGAAACAAGATTCCTCTTTAGTTTCAGCACGTGTCTCACGTTCTTCAAAGTCCACTTAGAGCTCTTCATCTGAATCTGTACTTCACCATTTCCAACAATATTATAGGCTCATTATTCCCTAGATATACTTTTCCAAAGTCCACTACTACATAATTCTGAAATAGCTTCCTGTTAGCAGTGGTGTGAAAAAAGGCTCCTGAATCGATGACCCAAGAATCTGAATCGTTATCCATTGCAAGAATCAAGGCATCCTGCACGATATGAACCTCCTGCTCACCCGCATTCTTCTTTGGACTTTTGCAGACTGAAGACATATGGCCCTCCTGATCATAGTTCCAACACTTTCCTTTGATAGGCCTAACCTTCGAGTTTGACCTCTTCTTTACTGATTTCAACCGATTCCTGTTCTGGTTTCCTTTCTTCTGGCTTCTGCCTCTCTACTTAAAACTTAGAGCTGAACCTGAAACTTCTGATTCGGACGATATTCTTTTAACCTCCTCGGATAGAATCATGCTAACCACCTCACTCAGCTTTAATTTCTCTATCCCCGCTGAATTGCTGATTATCATCACACAACCTGCCCAACTATTCAGTAACTACGATAGTAATAATAGGGCCTGCACTTCGTCATCAAACGTGATGTCCACAGAGATAAGCTGATCAACAATCATGTTGAACTCGCTGAGATGCATCGTGAAGGACCGTCCTTCTGCCATCTTAAGGTTGAAAAGAGTTTTGACTAGATGCACCTTGTTTGCTGCCGACGGTTGCTCGTATATCTTCGCGAGCACTTCCATAAGCCCCAACGTTATCTTCTCCTTCAGAATATTGTGAGCTACTGATTTGGCGAGCGACAACCGGATTTGCCCTAGAGCCTTCCTATCCAGTATCTCTCAATCACCATCTGACTCCTCCTTCTTCTTTCCCTTTTCCTTGCCCATCAACGGGTGATACAAGTCCTTCTGATATAGATAGTCCTCCATCTGCCATGGCTTTCACACAAATTGCTGAACGAAGCTCTGATACCAGTTGTTGGGGATTTGAAACAATCAATCGAACCCTTGCCCTTCCGGACCTTGTGTACGTTCGCGATCGACCGCCGCGGTCGACCGCGGATCTGTCTGCTTGTTTTTCTCATTGTTTTGATTCTAGCTCTTGTCTCGACTTTGGGTCTACACCTTAGACTAACACATCCAAACTTTCTACCAATTCCGTAATTCTTTCTTGCTTGTTTTTTTAAAAGGGAAAAATGAAGGTGTATCCCCCCGTTGATTAAAAATATAAACAATTATTACAAAAACAGGACACGAAATGTGTCCATGAAGTTTGAGAAATAGAAAGCACAATTCCTACGATCTAGGGATGCATAACATTCTTCTTATTCCAAACATCCACGAGGGTGAAGAGTGGGCCTTGCTGTCATTCACCACATACATAGTTATAAGTAAGAACCAAAGTCAATCATGCATATAAAATACAGAAACTATGGTTTCTAAGTTCTAACATAAAACAACTACAAGTTCATTATACAAAGACTATTAACAACCAGGCCAAGTAGGTGAATTTAGACAAACAGAAAAGAAGAAGTTCTCGTGAACTCAAAAGTGCTGTGAATTTCCTCTTCTTGTGTTGCAATCTGTGGTTTCATATTCCTTATTCTTCATATCTCTCATAATTAGCTGCCATAGGAATAGGATTTGCTGAAAGATCTATGAAGACTCTTCTGGTTGTAGCTCCACTAGCCATACTTGACCATTCATTAATGTCGCTAATAATAGAATTGGTAATAGATATAAAAGAAATATTAACATGATAAAAAATGCATCGATTTCTCGATTTCCAAATACTCTAACAAACTGATGAAAATATAGTTCTCCACAAAAGACCCCTGGATTCTGGTAGCTGAAGGTTCTCCAATATACTCAAAAGTTCATCAATAGATTCTGGCCCTTGAAAGGAAGATAATAATTTGAGAAATAACCCCATTCCTTTTGTGCCATCTGACAAAAGAAAAATAGATGTCCTCTAGATTCAAGACGGTTCATCACAAAAGAGACACAAAGATCTCCTTCCCATCCTCTCTTCATAAGATTATCTTTGGTATGCAATTTATCTTTAGATAATAGCCATATGAAGGATTTGACTTTACTAGGAAGGATAGAGTTCCACACAATTTTAAATAGATGAGAAAGAACCCATCTAGAATTCAAAAAGTTATAGAAAGATTTAATAGAGAAAGCCCTAGTATTTGTAAGAGATCGATCATGATACATGGTCTAATTACTCGTTTGGAGAAAAAGAATTAATTAAGGCCAATAGAGCTGTTTTTGCATCCCTTGTCATAGAAGAGGGACTTCTTCTTAATAGAGGATGTCAATGTCATTGATTTCCCTGCATATAATCCTACCTCTTGACAGATACATTAGATGATCAGGAAAGTCTGTATATTGAAGGAAATAGACTTGCTAATGAATTACTTCCGAGCCATTTCCTCCGACAAGCGTATGAGGTCTCTAGAACCTAACTTCTAAGGGACGTGGTTGAAGAAAGCATCCCTTTGCTTTATAACAGCATTCCAGAAAGAAGAGTTGTAAGCAATGGTATTCTTGTATTGAATGCTAATATCTTTATTATTGTAGAGATGGTGTAAGAAATTACCAGCAAGAGAATCCCTATTCAAACATTCCATGGCCATGTAGAAATTAAGGATAGATTGAAATTCTTGATATCTTTGATCCATAAGCCTCCTTCTTTTTACTCAGGCAGATAACCTTCCAACTAACCAAATACTTGAAAGCTCCATAATTAACCTTACCAGACCAAAGGAAATTTGTCCATGTTATCAATCTCTTTAATCAGCAATTTAGGCAATTTGTAGAAAGGCATAAAATGAAAATGAAATTAAGAATCAATCAAATCTCCCCAAGTAGGATTCGAACCTACGACCAATCAGTTAACAGCCAACCGCTCTACCACTGAGCTACTAAGGAACAACAGGAGATTAGACCTCAAAGAGTTCAACTCCCGTTCTCAACCCAGAGGTATAGAGGTAAGAACAAAATTCAAAAGAACAAGCCTTCCACCAAAGACTAAAGTATTGCATTTCCAAGATGCTAGCTTCCTGTGGAGATTATTCAAAATTGTTATGGTATTTTCAGTCACCAAAGTATGACCTTTTGCCAGTAACGGACAAGTGTCTTCCTACATACACCGTTCAAATTGAATTGACGGTCAGGACCAAAGAATCCCAACTTAGCTAACTCCCCGAGTCGACATCTCCTTAGAAAGACTCAAAAGGCAGTACTTGTTGGTCCTCTAGTCGAAGGTGACTCGCTACGAGCCCACTCGACTAGTTATTCGACACATTATGGGGTCGACTCAAAAGACGTTACTTTTCTACACCCCTCGCTACAAGCCAGAGGACGACTTCAAGCTCGAGCCTCCCCCATTGATAGCACATCGACATCACATTAAATACTTTGTAGGCGTCATTATTTCTCTATCCCCTATACAACTTATGACACATCGGACCACGTTGGCACTTCCACACCCCCAATTACTTTGCATTAAATACTAAGATGACCTCTCCTTCACTCGTCGACCAACACCTATAAAGAAGATGCTGAGGTGGACCGTCATCCTATACTCGACCGGAATTACCATTCTACCCCTTTACCACCATTATAAATAAGGGTACTATTCTTAACAATAAGGTAAGGAATTTTTTAGCATTCTTCTCCACTTCACTGCATTTTAGAACTCACATAGTTTATTACTTTCCCACTCAAGTACATCACTAACTTGATCGTAGGAGGAACAACATGGAAACTAGTCCCCGTCCTCTTACAATCTGCTATTTGTGCAGGGTGAATCTACCCAACTCAAAACCAAATATTTGTAGAAGTTAGCGGCCCCTAATCAATCTCACCCCCCATTATATTATTTGTGTGATTATTAACATCAACAAAAATAAATTGTCAAACTTATTTTCTAAGTTCACCACTTTTTAATGGTAGACTGAGATATTTTATAGGTAGGACTTCAAACCTACAACTGAGAGACCAAGCTAGATTTCTACTTGTATAAGTCAACTTCCTAATATAAATGAGAGATGACTTCGCATAGTTGACACTTAACTCTACAATTTCTTTAAAGATATATAAGATAGCCTTAAGAATAGTTATATCTTTGAAAGAACTTTTGACAAAAAGTAGAGTATCATACGCAAACTGGAGACTCTTGGTTTGGTTTAGAGGCTCTTTAATGTTTGTACTAGATAATAATCCCTCCTCAACTTTGTTGACAATCATCTTATGAAGAACATCAACTGTAAGGTTAAAAAGCATAGAAGCTAGGGGGTCTCCTTGTTTAAGACCTCACTTACAATGGAAGAATTTAGAAGGGGAACGATTAACCATACAACACAGTTAGAAGAGAAGATGATGTTATTGATCCACGAGCACTATTTGTCACCAAAACCTCTTGCTTTGAACAAAGTGATCAAGAAGGTCCAAAAGCTTTAGAAAAGTTAATTTTGAACATGGAAACTTTCTTCTTTCTTTTAGAATAGAAATAAATCATTTCATGAGCTACTAAAACAGAATCAAGAGCAGATTTTCCTGGTTAGAAAGCAGACTGTGTTGGAGCTACTAGATTTGCTATAAGAGGAGATAGTTTGTTTGCAAGCATCTTTGTGAAGATTTTGAAGACACAATTGATGAGGCTAATTGGCTTTAGTCCTTTACTAGTAAAGTATCCTGAACTTTAAGAACAAGAGTAATAAAAACCTTATTTAGTTTGTGAAAAGATGAAGCATCATGATAGATATGATTCATAAGGGCAATAAGGTCAAGCATAATTAATTCCTAGAAAGTTTTAAAAAAATAACATTGAGAATCCATCAGGCCCTAGCACCTTGTTAGAGTGCATGCTGAAGATAGTTTGTCTTAGGTCACGCTCAGAAAAAGGAGCTTCAAGAATAGAGAGGTCAAGATCTTGCTGAGAATATAAGAAAGATCAATCAATGGAGAGATTACTTGACTTATCATGACCAAAGAGAGAATAATAATAGTCATAGAAGACCTTTTTATTTTCTAATTTCTCTAGAAAATTTAGATCCATTACGATTAATGCAGACAATGAAATTCTTTCTTCTATGAGCAGAGGCAATCTTGTGAAAAAAAAGAAGCATTGACATCTCCCTCTTTAAGCCACTAAACTCTAGATCTTTAGTGCCAATAAATTTTCTCCTCCTTCATAATAGATCTATAAAGAGTCATAAGAGATTTTCTCTCATTAAATCCAGAGATGAAAAGCAGTCTCAGTTCTTCTTGTGTATCAATCTCACTAAGTTTAGAGAGAATGTCAGATTTTCTTTTGGGCAGAGAGTCAAACACATTTTTCTTCCACCACTTTATCCTTCTGTTAATAATATTAAGTTTTGAGATAAAAATATTAATAGGAGAACCTTGACAATTAAAAGAATTCCAACATAAATTGATGAAGGGAATGAAATCACTATGACTGAGCCAACATCTTTCAAATCTAATTAAACGTAGAGAGAGAGGAATACCACCACTATCTAGAATAATTGGGCAATGATCTAAACAGGTTGATGGGAGAGAGTATTGCAAACATGATAAGAATTTATTATCCCAATCAGCAGAGACCAAAAATCTATCCAGCCTAGCTAAGGATGGATTCAAACGATGATTTGACCAAGTGAAGGATCTATCATTAAGAGGAAAATCAATTATAAATAGACTAGAAACGAACTCTCTGAAGGAAGTGATATCTCTAAAAGACCCTTCTCTACCACTTCTTTCACCAATTGACAAAGTGACATTAAAGTCTCCACTTAGAACCCAAGGCTCAGAGAAGATAGATCTAATCCTTTTGAGCTCCCACCAGCATATATCCTTGTCTTCTCTATCAATAGGAGCATATACAGAAGTGAAGACAAAGCTCCAATTAGATTGGCCATGTAGGAGATGGATAGAAATAGAGAAACTGCCAACATAAGACTTAAGAAGAGAATACGAAACAGACCAACCAAGACTCCCCCACTAGATTCAATAGAATCAAGATGACACCAATGAGGGATTTTATTACCCTTATAGTTTAAGCTTTATGTTAGAGGGATTAGAGAGCTTGGCCTCTTGAAAACCAACTACATTGATGCCAGAGGGAAAAATAAAATCTCTAACCAAATTTCTTTTGAGGGGATCATTAAGACCCCTAACATTCTAGGATATGAACTTCATAGATAAAGATGTAAGAGGTACAACAACTACACACATCAAGTCAGGATCAGAATAGGAAATCTGATTAACCCTCTCAACTTCCTTGATCATTCTTTACTTAATTTTTCTGCATTCACTTGAAATTTCTAACAATTTCACATTTTATTTATGGGTATAGCTCAATCATCCGTGAGAACCACGGTACATTGCTAACTCGGTGTGAACAAACAATCAATGAGTAGCGATATGGGTACTAACAACTATAGAATTTTCCACAACCTTTTAGGCTTAAAAACTAGACCTCGAGCGTGACTTGGTCTAAATCGAAAGCCATAGAACAACAATTTGATATGTCAATCATCCGGGATCTTTCACCATATGGAGCTTAGGTGCTAATTTGAACTCACTTTTTTTCTGGACATCTTCAATCTTCACAATTGGACTTCATTTTTCTTAAGTTATACTCCGAGATCCTATTCCATTAATAAGGGAGAAATCTAGACTCCCATATAATTTGACATCTGATGCCATTTGATGATACATCATTTAATTAAACCGAATAAGCTATCAAAGGGATAAGAGTGGCAAGCCACAGATCTTCCAATATGAGTAGTAGAAGAATCTCATCACTATCTGTTCGTAGCTCATTTACTTAAATAAATTCTTATCTCATAGCTATTATTTTTTATGTATATTTATCTTTTTATTACTTATTCTTACATGTCATTATTATTAATTAAAGTAGTAGCAGTACGAGCAACTAGGATAACATATTAGCCTATAAATGAATGCGTGAAAGGATTCGAGATGTGCGGTACTTTGGTTGGTTGGAGGACAAATTTTTGAAAACAACCTTTTTGAAAATTTAATTAGCAAAAATGACTCAATTAGGAAAAAATTAGCAAAATCGACCGCTCGTCGTGTAGAACGATCGATTTTGTTGAAATGGAGTTTCTGCAATACACGGGACTACTAGTCTTGTGTAATTTAAAGCACTAATCAAGCGGCCAAATTATACGGGGCTAGTAGTCCTATCTATTTGGTATATAAGTACTTCAGCCTCCATGACCCTCCCCTCCCCTCTTTCCTTACCTTAATTAGTCCACGACCGTTTTCAAGATCTCGTGACCCCGCCACTACAGATCTCATGACCCCGCTGACCATGCTCACCCTAGCGTCCGTCCGTGCTCGTCATGACAGGCATCTCTAACCACACTCATGACCACAGCCGTCTCTGGCTACATCAAACTCCAATCAAGGTAAAAAATTTTGCTATTTTCTTATGAATTTGATGATTGATATGGATGTATCAGGCTAGGGTTAAATTTTGATATGAATGATATGGTTTTTGATTTAGGGTTTAATTTTAATTAGGATATGAAATTTGTGGTGTGAATTGTATTTTTTGTGAGAATTTGGATGAATGATATGGATTAACTAGGGTTTATGATTTTGGATATAAAAACTTTTAGTTTTTATTTTGTGAAATATAATGAATAATATGATTTGGAAGTTAAAGTTTAACCATTATTTACTTTTCAATTGAGATTAGGGTTTTAAATTTGATTTTCAATTGAGATTAATATTTTTAGTTATAATAGATTATTTGCATATGATGGACTGTTGGTTTTTAGTTTCGATGGTGAACTCTATACCCATTATTTGCTTCTTCAATAGGAGCCTTGATATCGAAGTGAATATTATGCCTATGTATGAGGAAGGTTCTGGGAAAATATTTATGCTATCTAAGTCATCTAATTTTAATGGAATGATGAAGGAAATACACAAAGTTACTAAAATTAATAAAAAAGAATATGCAATTAAGATGTTCTTCAACTGTCCGATAAATGAGAATAGAACAATTGTTGTGGAGATCACCGACGATAAGGAGTTGAATGACATGAAATAATTAGTCAAGAAGCAAGTGTCAATTGAGTTGTTCATTGAGAAGTATCCGATTCTCAAATTTGCCCAAGTTTCGCGACCTCAAGGAGAGTTCTCCCGCATGCTTGACTTAGACAATGAATCTAGTGGTTTTATGAAATCTCCAAGTCAAGAGCCATGGTCTCAACTACAATATTTAAGCGGGCGTTCTCTTGGTGGGACGTCAAGTACTATATTTTAATGACGCTGCAGGCCACATTATGAGTGACTTACCGGCCGGATCAATTGTAGAAGAAGAAGCAAATAATAACTCAGAAGATATTGAAGAAGATGGCATGCAAATTGATAGCATACATGTGGCTACTAGAATCGATGATGACTCCTGTTGGATGGATTAACTTTATGTTAACAATGATTATATGGAAGCTGAAGATCCGTTACCCGACAAGTTTCATAATAAGGATTGGATAAATACTTCTCAAGAGCTGAATTTGTTGATGTTGGTCCAAATTTTCAATGGCCTGAGGACTTCACGTTTAAAAAAGGGGATCTATTCGAGAATAAGGAGGCATTGATCTTTGCAATCCAAGAATGGTCCATCAAGAATCGTGTTAATTTAAGTCGCTAAAAACTAATGTAATAAACTACTAAGTAAAATGTTACACTAACGAGAAGATTGAAGCAGAGCATGCAAGTGAGCAGGATGAGAGAAACACAAAATGTCCTAGGTTGCTAAATGTAGCTGTGAGAAAATCATTAAGTGAGCAATTTGTTATATCTAGATATTGCAGACTTCATACATGTTGCAATCTGTCGGTGGATGTCGATCATTACTCTGCATCTTCCTCTTATATATGTAAGCTAATTATGCCTGAAGTGAGGACCGAGCTTAATCTAAATGCAGGTCAGATATTTCAAAGGGTATATGATTGCGGGGCACTAAGATATCTAAATATATAGGCATATGATGCAAGAAAGAAAACATTGTCTAAAATATTTGGAGATTGGAAAAAATCTTATGAATTACTTCCATAATATCTTGAAGCTATCAAGTGAAATAATTCAAATACTGAATATGAAATAATGTTCGAAGAGATTGAGGTTCACTCAAGTATTTTGGGCATTTGGTCCTGCTATTAAGGGTTTCACTTTTTGTCGTCCGTTATTGAGCATTGATGGCACATATTTATATGGAAAGTACAAAGGCGTGCTTCTTGCGACGACCGGTGTAGATGCAAATGGCGGTTTATTTCTTTTAACATTTACAGTCGTGGAGGTAGAGGATTCTTCTAGTTGGAAGTGGTTCTTTGAACTTATATACAAGTTAATTCCAAGTGTTTGTAAACCAAGAATAATTACTTTTATCTCAGATAGGATGAAAGGAATTATAAGAGTATTGCATGAGGGGAACCATGGATCAAGGCAAGAAGGAGTATTCAAGCATAAAAATGTAGTCTTTGCAAACAACCGGGACATACTCGACCTCGTTGTCCATCTAGACCCAATAGATAGCAATTAATTAGTAACAATTGAGTATTCAAATTTTAATATATGTTAATAAAGGAATGTAATTAGTATATATTGTTATTAATATGTGTAATAATTGTATGTGCATGTATCTACACTATGCTACCCGGGTCGGTTAGTGATGAGGTCCTATATGACCAGTCTCGACACCGTTAAGATATTATATCATTTACTAAGGTAATTTAGTTGCTCAATACATAGTATTAGTATTGCATATTGTTATTAGTGCAATATTGCATTCTTATACTCTATTTCCTTGCTCTACAGAGAGGCTTGAATATCATCATGGTTGATCATAGCCTCGGCCATAGCCGTTGGTGACTAGAGGATAAGCGTATCATTACAGCTGTAGGACGGGCTGGCTTCTTAGCATGTTCAAAATTCCGTTGGATGAAGCTAGATTGGTCCCTACTTACCGCTTTGATAGATAGATAGAGACCGGAGACTAATACTTTTAATTTCTGAATAGGAGAGTCAACCATTACTCCACAAGATGTATCTATCATACTTGGTCTCCGCATAGATGGTCCTTGTATTACTGATAGTGATAGAGCTGTATGGCGGACCAAATGTGAGCGGCTGTTAGGTGTAGCTCCTGAGTTAATGCCTGGAGGGAATATTAGATTGAAGTTGTTGAAAGAAACCTTCTCAGAGCTATTGCCTATTGATGCGCTACAGATATTGATTGAGCAACATGCACATGCATATATTATGCACATGATCGGTTTGATATTATTTCCACATTCGAGTAAAGATAAAGTGCATGCTAGGTATGTGTATTTGTATTTTGAATCTATATTTCATTGAATTAGTTTTTTTTAATAAATTGAAATGTTGTGAATATGTTAGATGGTTACCACTCCTCGAGGACTTGGACGCATACGGTGTGTTATCATGGGGTAGTGCTGTTTTGGCGTACCTATGCAGAGAGATGTCCAAGGTGGCATTCACACAAAATAATAACTTCAAAGGGGTCTACCCTTACTACAAGTATGGGTATGGGAGAGACTTTATTTGAAGCTGAGACTATGCGTGCATATACAATTAGATGGACAAATTCCACTAGGATGCGGGTATCTATTTTTTTTAATGTAGCAAATATAATTGTAGTTATCATTATTGGTACTAAATTTTGAAAACAACACAGATGAAATGTCCAAAAATGTTATGACGAGACCCCGGCTAGACAATTAGATTTTTACCGAAATGAGCTTGACCATATGAAGGTTCTTGAGGTATCTTTTCTATAAAAATGAGCTTTTTTTCTTTTCTATGTCTTTTAGTTTTAATGATATACAAAAAAATATGTGAAATATTCTGTAGATGGAATGAGAGCCTTACACTCAGTTTCTCAATCACTTACCATAGGTATGCACAGAATACCCAGTTACATGGAGAGCTAGAGTTTCTTTTATATGTTTTGAGATAATAGAGATGCATGTATTTGACCGTGTGCTTTGACAATTTGGTCTTGCACAACATGTTCCGTAATTTGTTAAAAAAATAGAGAGGAAGGAAAAGAAAGGAGGCCATCAAAAGGACTGGGAAGCTGAGCATCAGGATTATATACACAGATGGAATAATAGACATTTATGTATTGTTGAGCAAATTGAGCCAACTCTTCGGGAATCAGATTACTACACTTGGTATTAGGGGATAACCCGAAGATGGATAATCCAAGCGACCACAGCATCGGTTGAGTTACAAAAAGGATATGTACCCCGGGGTATAGATGAGAGAGAATTAGCAAGTATTTTTAGATTTTGATTTAAGGTTCATTTTAGTGGCATTTCTTAATATTGCTAATATGCATTTTTAGAATAATTGCAGGTAGCAGCAATAGATGATGTTCAAACCATTACAAATCATGGCATAAAATTTGATCGAGAAGGTAACATAGAACTAAATTTCAAATTTAGATTTCTGTAATTTGAATTTTAAAGTAATTTTTCTATTTTGGATTTTTTGAATTATCTCCCGCAAGTACATACCCGAAGCACAGAAAAATGTATCGATATATCAGTCGATAGGAGGCTTCACCAAGCCTTAATCCGAGCTCATGAAGATCTTCATGATGGACAAGAGGTCATGCAATAGGACAATCTTGATACCATATACACACGTCAACCACGACAAAGCCGAGGACAACGCAGAAATGATGATGAAGCAGGACCTTCCCAACATTTAGGCGATGAAGCTGGATCATCACAACTACAAATGCAACCGGATAAGGAACTCGTCCAAGCTCGGGATGAAGCGGGACCTTCCCAACATGTAGGCGATGAAGCAGGACCATCACAACCACAAATGAAACCTGATAAAGAACTCGTCCAAGCTCAGGATGGAGGAGGACGAAGAGAAAGGAGGAGGAGAAGAGTTCTTGGATGTATGTAAACTATCATTATTGTTATATACATTACAAACCTATTTTGGTATGTTATTTGTGTGGTTATATCGATGTGAGATGGTTTTTGGATTTGTAAATGAGTTTGTGGTGTGATTTGTGGTGGGAATTTGTTAGATTTATTACGATATGTATCGATATGAGTTTCTTTTTAGATTTGTCCAGGAAATACACAAAATGAATATGGTTGCAATGTTTTTATAGGAAATTAACATAGATGTTGCATAAAAACGTGCACAATGTAGTGCATAGGAAATGCACGGAACTAGCAGTCCCGTCCATTTTGATTTTGTGCTCAAGAAATGGACCGAAAGAGTAGTCTCATTCATTTCTTGGAGTCTCTGCTTAAAATTCAGGACTGCTAGACCCGAGTTTTAAGCAGAGACTTGGCCCCTTTCCCATGAAAAGAACATGACTACTAGTCCCGTACATTTGGTTAGCATGACTAATCGTGGATTAGCATGCCCTAACTACACGAGACTAGTAGTCGCATGTAGTTAAAAAAATCATCGACAGCAAAATCGACCGTCTTCATCGTAGTTGGGATAAAAAGGATCGATTTTGCTCATTTTTATGGGAGAATGTCGATTTTGCTCATTAATTTCTCAAAAGGATTATTTTTAAAAATTTGTCCTCAGTAGGATGCTATTATGATAGCGCAAAATATGGATAAAGATTGATGTCTAAAAATTTTCTCTCTTATCTTTTCTTTTTGGATTTTTTTAACGTCAAATCCCTTGCATATTTGACACTTCGGAATTTCTTCCTCCAATCATTTAAATCTAATAACATGTTTCAAAATTAGTCACTCAATTATTGAAATCTCATCCCTAATTATTGTAAATTGTTTCAAATTAATCTTTCTAATTAAGTGCAGTAATTTAACAAGATATAAGACTTGTGGATCTAATAGTAGTTTCAATGATTAAGGGACGAATCAAAATATCAAAGGATATGAGGGACTACGATAAAAAAAACCCAACTATTTTAGTGGCTGAAGGTTATGAAAGCGAAGTACCGACAATTGATTAATAGGAAACCAACCCAAGTGCCGTCCATATGCTAAACATAAATAATGAGGTTCTGGTCTACACTTGAGAAGTTTCCGATAAAGCCATTTAACTTGGTTTATCTTTAATTATTTAAATATGCAATTTCTTTTCCCACAATCTAGTGAAAGCAATACTTGTACAATTCGTCTTTCTACATGTTCGCCTAAGTTTTCTAGAATCAGTTCACATCAGTATAATTGTACGATGTGGCTCCACTACATAAAGGGAGCAAGCAAACACAAATTATGATGAAACATGTCTTCAAAATGATTAATATCTTGTGGCTTACCTTTTCCTCTAGAAGGAGAACTTCTCCTACATGTTCTCTAGAACGAGAGGATGCGAGCATAACATGCATTATTTTGGATCAAATTCCTAGCCAACATGATTACTATCTTGTGCCTTACCTTTTTCTTTAGAAGGAAAAATTCTCAATCTTATCTAGAGATAATGGATAATTGTGCTTTATTGTTACAAAAATTAAAGGCTCATCAAGTACTCACTTAAGCCTGGGGGCTAATTGCGGATAGATCTCTTGCATTATTGCAAAGGTTTAGAAAAATGTGGATCCCTGTTAATAGAAAGGAAGGGAATAATGCACAGGTAAATGATGCACAGACAGGTCCTCCTGTTTCTGAGCATGTTTTTGGGCCAAAAATGGTAGATAATGCTGAACAAGTTCTGAATGCGCCTGGAAAGAATGCACAGCCTCAAAAGAAGGGAGATGGAATAGATGCTGGAAAACTGCAAGATACACAAGCTGAAACCAGTTAGAGGGATGATGCCCCACCTAACAAAGGAAAAAAAAAGTGTTACCTCAACTGGGAAGCATGCGCGACAAATGAATCATCAGAGAAAGACAAATGCTCCCCCTCCAGATAAATGAAAAACTTGTGTTAGCTCTCCTGAAACTGGAAAACATGCACAACAGATGGTGTCTGATATTCAGAGTATTAGGCTTGGAAATTCTAGATTGGCAAATTTTCATCCCCAGCAGTTAATGCATCTAGATTTACAAGTGTGAGCAGGACAAATGTTGCAAGGAGAGTATGATGCGGCATAAACATATACCCAAACATTACAAGTACACAATTAATCAAGTTATAGTATAAAAAGTTATCGATCCCACAAGGAAGGTGTTTTGTAGGAGAAAATATAAATTGTTTCTTATGTTGTGTGCATGACAAATAGGAGTGATGAGTGAATGTGATTGTGAAGAGATGGAGAGAATGAAAGTGATAGTGTGTAAATCGACACGAAATATAAGTGAAAATGGATGTGACAAAGAATGAATGATTTTAATAAGGAAAGATGAATAAAATCAAAAATCAAAAATGAGAATTAAGAATAAAATGAAAATACAAGAAATTAAAGATGATGGATTCAATTAAAGATATGGGTAATCTAAAATTAAACCTATTTCTTAGAAAAGAGTGACTCCCTAGGGTTCTAGCCTAAAGGCGAATCGAAAAAAAACCCAAGAGAGTTCTAGCCTTAAGGTAAATAGTATAAAAAAATTAAAATCTAACTACAAAATAAATTATAAAATCTAAAATATAAAATAAATTATAAGAATTAAATATAAGAAAATAAATCTAATCTATAAGTATGAAATAAATCTAAGGCAAGAGGGTTCTAGCATCTTGGCTATTTAACAAGAGAATAAAATCTAACTACAAGCATAGAAATAAATCTAAACTAATAAGCAATAAAAAATAAATAAAAGAGAAAAATAAAATAAATGCAAACCTCTAAGTAATTCTTTATCTCCATCTTCATCATCCAATAAAGAGAAGTAATATTTAAAGTGGTGAAAAAATTATTTTATTAATTGTAACAAAAGTTATAAATTTGGAAAGTCTTCTTAATTAAGAGTGGCCCTCCTCTCCAGATGGAGTTACAAAAATTTTCACACTCCTAAACCTTCACTCTCTACCCCTATTTATAGTAAACATCAATGAATGAGAGCCATTGGATTGAATCCTTATCCAAAACCATCAAAAATCAGCTATTGATCTGTAACTGATTCGTAGCCATTGATACCAGCATCGATGCTGGCATTAATATTAGAATCGAAGTCCAATCAAAAATCTACCTCTATAGATGGCTTTGTCTTGTCGAGATAGGCGATTTTATATATTATATGTTAAATTCCGCCTTTCGGATTGAGAGATATCGTCGTTTCTTTACGGCCAACTATCTTGAATATATTTTATTTTCATATTTAATTTTTTTATTTTCTCTAGCTTCTACAAGCTACTCGGCTTGATTTTGGGCATAGGATTTTTGGCTCTTGCTTGTGTTCTTCATTTAATTCATGAGCTTTTGTTGAGAGATGGGATTTTTGGGTTTATTCTTTATTAACCTGTAATTAAAGATAAAAACAATTATTAGTGGTATATTTATTCATTAAAAATAAATAATGAGGATATAAAATTGTAATAAAATATGATTATCAGAGTAATAGCAAGAGTTCCAAGAGATTCAATTCAGGTATCTTACTTTTCACCTCTGGATCCACAGATCTTTGATTATGACCCCTGCTATATTGATAGGGGTGGAGGGAAGTAATGCACTTTGTTATCTGGAATATTAGAGGATTTAATAAATCCTCTAAACACTTAATTGTGAAGCAATTTATTCATGATTATAAGCTTCCTCTTATAGCTCTTTTAGAAACAAAACTTTCTAAAGAAAAATGGAAAAAAATAGTAAAAAATAGCAAAGTATTGGGAATGGACTTCAAATGTTCAGGAAGCAGGCAATGAGAGGATATGACTTCTTTGGAATAGTGACATACTCACAATTCAGTGTGTCAATGTCTCTGTACAATACATGACATGTTCAGTCTATTCAAGAGATGTCAGGTTTTCATGCTTGATGGCTGTGGTTTATGCTCTTAACCAAAGAGAGGGAAGGAAAGCACTATGGCAGGATCTTCAAAATTTTAAGCTATCAGTTGAATGTCCCTGGTTGGTTGGAGGAGACTTCAATGCAATTCTCAGCATTGATAAAAGATGGGTGGTGTACCAACTTCTGATTATGATACTAGTGATTTCCAAGGTTTTATTTCTTCTAGTCAATTGATGCACATTAAGACCACCGGGTGCTTCTTCACTTGGAATAATAAACAAGAAGCCCATGCTAGAGTATGGAGCATATTAGATAGAGTCTTGATCAATGAATTATGGATCCTTCAATATACTTCCAGTCAAGTGGATTTCATGATGCCAATTTGCTCGGACAATTCACCAGCATTCCTAACAGTTGAAGATGAAGATTTTCGGGGGGGAAACCTTTCAAGTTTTTTAAGATATGGACAAAGCACCCTGAGCTCCTCTCTATTATCAAGTCTGTTTGGGAATAGGATATACAGGGATACTACATATTCAAGCTATATTCCAAGCTTAAGATGCTCAAACCTGTTCTCAAAGACTTAAATAAAAGGCACTACATGAATATAAGTGAGCAGGTGTTAAGAGCCAAACAAGAGTTGTCTGATACTTAGAACAAGTTGAGCACTAATCTATTTAACTCTCATCTCATATCTAAGGAAAAGGAATACTTAAAGAAATACACTTCACCGTTACATTATGAAGAATCCTTCTATAGACAGAAAGAAAATATTAAATGGGATGTGCATGGAGATAAATCCTCTCATTTCTTTCAACCAATTATGAAAGCTAGAAGGCATCATAACAGGGTGTTGTCCCTATATACTAAGGATGAAAATAGAATCTCTAATATAGATACAATCATCACTGAACTTATTAACTACTACAAGAGACTCTTGGGAACTTCTGGGAATACTTCTGAGCTTGATCCAGCTACAATTGCCAATGGACTTATTCTCTCAACAAATCAAAGAAATTTGCTAGGCTCTCCTGTCACAAGGGAGGAAATAAAACAAGCTATTTTCACAATGTCTGATGATATAAGCCCTGGTCCTGATGGATTTAGTGCATCATTCTTCAAAACTGTTTGGAATGTTATTGGTGATGAAATGTGCAAAGCAGTGGAGGAATTCTTTTGCTCTGGTAAGCTCCTTGGCACCTTCAACTCAACCTCTATTACTTTAGTGCCTAAAATCCTCAACCCCGGATCTCCATCTAACTATAGACCAATCTCTTGTTGCAACTGCACATACAAAGTTATATCAAAAATCATGGCTACTAGAATTCAGAGTGTTATTCGTTTCCTGATTGATGATGCACAAAGTGAACTTGTTAAAGGAAGGTTAATCTCTAATAATATTCTGCTAGCTCATGAACTCATCAAGCATTATGGTAGAATTGAAGTCATGTCTCTCCAAGAGTTGTTCTCAACATTGATCTAAGAAAGGCATCTGACACAATAAACTAGAGTTTCATTAGGTCCATGTTGGTAGGGTTAGGATTCCCTAATAACATAATTACATGGGTGATGGAATGTACCTCTACTCCTAAGTTCTCTTTATCACTTAATGGCTCATTGGATGGATATTTTGAGGGAGCTAGAGGATGAGGCAAGGAGATCTATTATCTCCTTATTTGTTTGTACTTGGTATGGAATACCTTTCCAGGAAGCTAAAAACTCTCAGCACTGACAGAATGTTCAAGTACCATCCAAAATGTGCTAGAATGAGGATTACACACTTGATTTTTGTTGATGATTTGTTACTCTTTTGTAGAGCAGACATGGACACAATAACTAAAATGAATAACTGTCTTCAAGACTTCAGTAGAGTTTCATGACTGGAGGCAAATTCTAGTAAAAGCTTAGTATTTTTGAGTGGGATTGAAGACAATTCAAAGGCATGGATATAAACATACTTAAACTTTTCAAAGGGCTCTTTACCAATGAGATATTTAGGAATGCCTTTGATTTTAAAAAGACTATCATTCCTGGATTGTTCACCTTTGATCTCCAGAATTTCAGAGCAACTTCAAAACTGGCAATGCAGGAAAAACTTATCATATGCTGAGAGAATTCAATTAATCAAATATGTTATCTCGGGGATTCAAATCCACTGGACAAGTAACTATATTCTATCGATCAAGATGTTAGAAAAAATTGATATGCTATGCTCTACTTTTTTTTCCGGGGGGGGGGGGGATTCATCTTGTTTCCTGGACTGAAGTCCGCAAAGATAAAAATCTAGGAGGATTAGGTCTCTTCTCTGCTAGAAAATGGAACTATACTGCATCTATCAATTTGCTGTGGATGATACACACTAAAAAAGATCTGTTGTGGATTAAATGGGTGCATGATAATTATTTACAACAATTGGAAATCTGACAAGTTCAACCAAAGTAAAGTGACTCATGGATGTGGAGGCAGCTTCCAAAGGTGAGGGATTTGGTAATGAGAAAATTTGGGAATGTGAATAATATACATAGAGTCATCACTGGCTGTCACAATAATGGCAGAATTCATATTTCTTCTGTCTATAATGCTATCTCTCAACCTACAACTACTGCACCTTGATCGAATATAGTATGGGGAGGCTTGCACTATCCCAAACATTCAGTGATACTATGCCTTGCAATTCTCTCGAGGCTCTTGACAAAGGATAGGTTATGTCACATGAGAATACTAGACATCAACCTGTGTATCTTGTGTGCTAACTCTGTTAATCACCTGGAATCCAGCAAGCACATATTCTTTGAGCGCTGATACTCATTTTATGTTTGGAACAAAGTGATGGCATGGCTAGAGTATACATGGAGATCGTGCAGCTGGGATCATGTAATGGAATGGTACAAAAATAACTTGAGGAGGTTTGGGTTCTTGAAGAAGATAAAAAGAATGACATTATCAGGGATAGTTTACTGCATATGGAAAGAGAGAAACATGAGGATTTTTCAGCAAAAAAATCGTAGTCCTGATCAACTAGTCAGAGAAGTGAAGATTTCAATACTTTTAAAAGTTCTAAATGAAGATATTCCCAAGCATTTGAGAGAAAAAATAGTGAAATTGTGAGCTGTTTGTGAGTTTTTCAGGTTTGATTGCCAGAACATTTTCTAGTAATTTTGATGTACTCTCATTTTAAAATTTGGTAAATGAATAAAATCTTTTTCATTGACCAAAAAAAACATCTATCTTTTGTAACAGGTTAATGATTCAGATATTTTTATGAGTGCACATAATCCTTCAAATTTGGGAAGATCACTCTAATGGGATCTACAAGGAGGTTCATTATTATCAGCAATGCATGTGAATAGAGTACTTTCGCTTGTCATGGGCGCCTCATTTCTCACAATATAACTGAGTGTTAATCTGACCTTTTTTTATAATTAATCTGACTTCTTCTTTTATGTAAGCATGATTTTCATGGTAACATCTAAAGAATGATCATTGGTTATGTGTTGTTGCCATGAGAAAAAAAAAGGATCCTCAAGCTTCCTAAGAAAAAGTTTTAGGGTCAGATAATGTATATTAACTATATCTATACTATTTATAAAAGAGGATTGGGGTGCTAAAATTTTTGATTGCCTCTTTTACCCTTCCAAAATTTAATAATTTTTAATAATGCCTTAAAATTTATTTAATTAATTCTATTTATTACGCTATAATTATTCTTGCAATAAATATAAGAAATAATATGAAAAACTAGATATATATATTATAAACGTTAATCATACTCCTCAAATTTTATTCAATTCATGCTATTTACTACACTATAATTATTTTTACAACAAACATAAGAACTAATATATATCATAAATTTTAACCAAGTTAGCCTTATGTTAAATAAGATAAATATTTCACGTTAGATATTAGGTATTATACAATAAATATATAATTTTAATATTTAAGACAATAATATCATAACTTATATTTATAAATTATATTGTAATTTAAGATTATATATATATATATATATATATATATATATATATATATATATATATATATATATATATAGACACACACACATATACATATATAAATACAAGTTATTCTAGATTTAACTATAATTTCTAACAATCTTAAAGTAATATTTTTGATCTACAATAGATCTTGTGAGGACTCTTGGAGTGGGCTGCTCAAGTTAGAGAATTTTGACGAATCCAACTTTAACGCATGGCGTCGAAAAGTAATTTTTGGGATGCAACTTCTGAAAATCTACTATGTGGTTTCTGAGAAGAAACCTGACTTTGAAGAAGACTCTAAGTCTGAAGCTTCTTAGGCTAAAGATGATCATTTCTGTTATCTCCTTAATTGCCTGACTGATCATCTGGCAGATACTTACACCAACAAGCCCCCTATAAAGGAAATATAGAATGCTCTGGAGGAGGAATACAAGGATGAGGAGAAGCTTTCCGAGTCTCACCTCATTGACAAGTTTTTGGGCTTCAAATTTGAAGATGACACTGAGATTTTGCCTCAAGTCAAAGAGCTCAAAAAGCTTGTTATGAAGCCGAAGGATGAAATGATTAATCTTTGTCAAACATTCATTTTTGGAGCAATTGTCAACAAGCTTCCTCCATCTTATATGTCATTCTCCACGGACATTCGAAAAAGGAAAATATAGGTGACTCTTTCTGATTTGAAGAGGTTCATTCGGATCGAGGACGAGATTCAGACTCGTACAAAGAATGAGCTCCTAGCTAAGCAGAAGGCGTCTGCTAACATGGTGGCTACTAACTCTGAGAAGGGTACTAGTTTTTCTTCTAAAAAGTCTTTTAACAAAAAGAAAAACCATAATACAAAGAACCTGAATATTCAAAAGAAAGATTTTAAGAAGAGCGACAAATGCTTCAACTGTGGGAAGCAAGGGCATTTTGCCAAGGATTACAAAGCACCAAAGAAGGGAACAACATACAATGTTAATCAACTTGATAATTGTATAGCTATGCTCTTTTAAGTGGCAACTCCCAGTAAAGTCTCTAGTTGGTGGTTAGATACATGTGCTACCTGTCATGTCTGCTCCAACAGAGATTTATTAACTTCCTATGTTGCTGTCATAGAAAACATATCAATGGATGATCATTCTGTGGTTCATGTTCTTAGAACTGGGACTGTGGTGCCGACTCTTTCTTCAGGGAAGACTCTCACATTGAAGGATGTGAAATATATTCCCTCAATTGCCAAAAACTTAGTCTCTAGAAGCCTGTTGTGTGACACCGATATGAGGTTGGATTTCCAAGGAGGAAATATTGTGTTATCTTTTAAGAAAATGTATTTTGGCAATGTATATTATTTTGATGACATGTATAAGATCAGTACTATTGTACCTAACTCAGTTATAAATGAAATATCCTCTTCTGCTTACTCCTCTGTATTATGGCACAATAGGCTAGGACGTGTAAATTATAGAAAGCTGTCTAGCATGGAGATGTTATGATTACTTTCAAAATGTAGGGGTAACAAACCTGATAAGTGTGAATTCTGTGCACAAGCAAAGCTGACAAGGAAGCATTTCCAAGTGTCATAAGGAGCACCAACCTATTGGATTTGATTCACTCAGATACTTATGATTTCAAGAGCTTCGTCACTCAAGGCGACATGAAGTACTTCATCACCTTCATTGATGACCACTCTCGCTTCTGCTATGTCTACCTGCTGAAATCTAAAGATGAAGCCTTCAACAAGTTTGTCGAGTTTCATACTTGAGTAAAGAAGCAGCTTGGACTTCGAGTGAAAAGACTCAGGAGTGACAGCGGAGGAGAGTACCGATCTAAGGAGTCGGAGGCATACTTCAAGGAGCATGAAATTATTGCTAAAATTACTGCTCCGTATTCTTAACAATCTAATGGAATTACAGAAAGGAAGAATAACACATTGACCAAGATGGTGAATTTGCTACTAATCACATTCAGTCTACATACATGCTATTGGGAAGAGGCTTTACTGATGGCAATCTGGATTCTGAACAAAGTGTCCTATTCCAAAACTGATAGTACTCCTCATCGGTTAGGTTGGGATATCCAAATCCGTTGGATAGTCTCAAAGTGTGGGGGTGTCTCGTATATGTTCGAGTTCCAGATATCAGAAGGCCTAAGCTCGGACCAAAGGCAAACAAATGTGTATTTATTGTCTTTGCTGAAGATAGTGATGCTTGCAGGTTCCTTGATCTTGGAACCAACTCCATCATTAAAGCTCGGGATGTAAAAGTCTTTGAGGATAAGTTTATCAAAGATAAAGGATTATTGCTCAAAGATATAGCATAGAATGCTAGTACGTCAGATACACCAGAGGAGCCAGTTTTGCGAGTAACTGAAAGTGTCAGTGATGAAGGAGTTACTGAACCATCTTCCAAGCGTGTCAGGAGACAGAAAGATTTTGGAGATGATTTCATCACCTATAATATGAAAGGAGATCCACAGACTTTCCAAGAAGCAATGTAGTCAACAGACGCTCTCCTGTGGAAAGAAGCTTTATATGATGAGATGGATTCATTGATCCAAAATCACATGTGGGAGCTGGTGGATGTACTTGAAGGTGCTAGGCTTATCAGTTGCAGGTGGATCTTCAAGAAGAAGCTTCGTCTTTATGGTACTATTGAGAAGTACAATGCAAGACTGGTGACGAAAGGATTATCTCAGAGAAAAGAAATAGACTTCTTTGATATCTATGCACTAGTTTGCAGGATCACTACCATCAGAATACTTATCGCATGGGTAGTGGTAAAAAGGTTCGTCATATATCAAATAGATGTGAATACTACCTTTCTCAATGGAGACTTCACAGAACAGATCTACATGGAGAAACCAGAAGTGCTTGATGCCCCAGCTGGTAAAGTTTATAAACTTATTAAGTCTCTATATGGACTTAAGCAGACACCAAAACTCTGTCATGAGAAGTTCGATGGGGTTATTCGCAACAAATGGGTATCAAGTCAGTGAGTCTGACAAGTGCCTATACATCAAGGTCACTTAAGGAAAGGTGATGGTGATCTACCTCTATGTGGATGATATGCTCATCGTTGGGAGTGATTTAGAGATAGTAATGTTTTCGTCAAAAGTTGTTTTCGCTGTGGAATTTATTATATCTTCGGTCGATTACAACAAATTCAAAAGAGACAGTCTTTT
>BQKN01000891.1:282603-300706 GCA_022839385.1 Asparagus kiusianus | reverse complement strand
ACAACCCAAACTTGTGTTCTCATCTGATTTTTTGGATGACTTCCTTTTGATATCTTTCAGCATTTTTTGACGCCTACAAGTAACATCTACCAAGAAAATTTTATCAGCTCAGTTCAGCATGAAAGACCTTAGAACTGCGGACGTGATTTTCGGAATCAAAATTATATACTCTGAAGAGGGTATTGGATTGTCCTAATCTCATTATGTCGAGAGCATGCTAAGGAAGTATGGCTACTATGACCTGCCAGAACTGTCAGTGCCGTATGATTACAACAAGAAGCTTTGACCGAACACTAGAAGACCAGTAGATCTGCTAAGGTATTCAAAGATAATTAGAAGTCTTATGTACGCGATGAGCTACACAAGGCCCAATATAGCATTCGTTGTAGGAATACTTAGTAGGTTCACAAGTAATCCTAGAAAGCTTCACTAGTATGCTATCCAGATATTGATGAGATACTTGAACGAAACTACAGATCTGGATCTATTCTACACTGGATATTCGGCTATAATCGAAGGCTATTCAGATGCGAGCTGATGCTCAGAACCAGATGAGTATAGATCTACTGGAGGGTTTGTCTTCACCATGGGCGGAGCTGCAATCTCGTGGAAATCTAAGGAGAAAACTATGATTGCATAGTTATCGATGGAATCTGGGTTCTTCGTACTCTGTACTACAGGAGATGAAGCTAAGTGGCTCAGTTGTATTCTCTAAAACCTTCCATTGATAGAATTACAAGGCGTAATTATAATCTATTATGATAATTAGGCAGCGGATGCTGTGGCAGCGAACTCATTGTTCAATGGAAACAAGTAGACCATTCGTCTAAAGCATGGCTATTTGAGAGAACTCATTTTCTAAGGAGTCATCTCGGTGATTGACGTTCGGTCTTTAGAGAATATTACTGATCCTTTGACTAAAGGTCTGAAAAATGATATAGTAGAAAGGATGCCTGCTGCAATGGGTCTCAAAGTTTTATGAGTCTTACAAATACTTATCATATTCATCCAATTATTAATTCAAAGCTTATACTACTAATAGTAAAGATAACTTGTTCAAAAGTCAAGTAAGATTTGTAAAGTTTGGTGAGTCTTACAAACACTTACCATTTAGTCAAGTTATTAGTTCAAAACTTACGCTACTAATGACAAGATGATTGGTTCAAAAGTTAAGTAAGATTTACAAGTAAAATTCTATCATGTAAAGAGGTTGGCTGTTAAGCCTTAACGAGTCCAAAGCATTTCAGATGCGGGATGTTGGATAGGTATCATGCCTAAAAGACTCACCGATAATCCTATCATGTAAATGGGTTGGCTGTTAAGCCTTAATGGGTCCAAAGCATTTCGGATGCAGGGTGTTAGATAGGAAATATGCCTAAAGGACTCACCTATAATCCTATCATAAGAGAGGATGACTTTTAAACCTTAATGAGTTCAAAGCATTTCGGATGCTGGATGTTTGATAGGAAACATGCCTAAAGAACTCACCTATGCCTAGGTGGAGATTTGTTCGTCTCTTATGGTGTCTTGTGGAAAGATACCTAGGGTCCTAGCAGAAACCAGATCAAGCACATGGCCATAAATATGCAAAGGTAAAGGCAATTATGGTTCAAAGTGAAAACTACCACAGATGAGTTTGATCGTGTGTGATCGTCAGATTTTAGACATGTATTAGTTCAAGTCTGTGATACCATGCATCTATCTTCTATTCAGTTGGTCTAAGGGGGATTTAAGTCCTTACGATATCTACCTTATGCACAACGATTAAAATGACGACACCATAACACGACACTAGTTTAAAAACTTGTGGGGGATTGTTAGATTTTTTTGGTTCAAGCTGCTTTTCAAAATGAGTTTTTAAACTATATATATATATATATATATATATATATATATATATATATATATATTAACTACAAGTACTTTTTATAAATGCTTAGTAACCTAGTGGAAAGTTAATATTTTAGTATTTCAAAAGGTCACTTGTTCGAGACTTGCCAACGGCAAGGCGAGAAGTGTTTTATTTGAATTAGCCCTCATAAGTTCTAGTGGGTCGTGGGCCGGGGACCGTGGGTCGTGGGCTAATGGGCTGGGGATCAGGGCTAATAGGGTTGAGGCGCTAAGTGACGCTTTGTTAGGTGCACTTTGCTCTTCGCATGGAGGCATTAGGGCGAGGTGGCGCTGTTTGACGTCACGTTGGCTGCCACTATGGTCACCACGAAGGTTGCTTCGCATGTGGACGAGCTACGCATTCGCACGAGGGTTCCCTAGCATTCTTAAAGTCAGACGAGGTTCATCAATTGGTCGACGAGGTTCCACTTGTTCGATGATGTTCGTCTGATTCATAAGATTAGACGATGTTCGCTTGTCAGATGAGGTTCGTCTGTTTGATGAGGTTCGCTCGTTTGATGAGGTTCGTCTGTCATACGAGGTTTGTCTATTTGACAAGGTTCGCTCGTTCGACGAGGTTCGTCTATCATACGAGGTTCACCTATTTGACGAGATTCGCTCGTTCGACAAGGTTTGTCTGTCATACGAGTTTCGCCTGTTTGACGAGGTTCGCCTGTTTGACGAGGTTCGTTTGTCAAACGAGGTTCGTCTGATTTGTTGTGATGTGACCCTCGCATTACGTAGCAACACGTCTATTGGTTGCATCATATTCAAGAGTTACTACATGCAATGGTTACAATAGTATTTAGAGCAATTTAATGCATGATGTTACAATCTTAATTTGTCATTGAGAATTGTAACAGCCACATTAATTGCAAGTGACTCTTGAGCTGGCCTTAGAGGCCTATAAATAGCGCCCTTGGACAGCTCTTGAAAAACACATGTGAGCTTGGAAAACGAACGTCAGATCAAAGAGATCTTGACGTTGTTGTTGCTGTTGTGCTGCTGCTGCGGAAACTGTGCCCGCAGGAATTTTCCCTTAAATCGAAAGGTTTTGAACTGAAAGGTTCTGAGATCGAGGAGATCTTTTCTTTGACCAAAAGGTCTTATAGACCAAGGAGATCTTGACAGTACTAGGTTGGTGCACACCAGAGTACTGTGCTACTGTTCTTGGAAGCAGTTTGGCCTTGGGATCCTTGCATCGGAGTAGGCCAAATATTACTTTAAGCACAACGTTTCTCAAACGCACAACAGTGGACTAAAAATTTTAAAATTATAGCACATCATAATTTCTCTGTTTTATTCCAGATTTAACCACAATTTCCAACAATATATGTATGTACACGTGTGTGTGTGTGTGTGTGTGTGTGTGTGTGTGTGTGTGTGTGTGTGTATATCGCACATTAAGGTGTGTGTGTATAGACACACACATTAAGGTGGTAAATTTAGAAGTGTTTTTTTAAATAATTTTCTAATGATGTATATAAAATTTATCAATGAGATATATAATTTTCTATATTCAAATAACAAAAGTGCATTTATGATTTTAATCAAACAAGTTAACAGCATTACTTGATGTCAATATAATTTTAACCACTCGTTTATGCTTACTTTTTTCATACAGAATTAAGTTTTAACTTTCTCTTGGATCCTCTGGAGTATATATGAAGTATAAATATAGTGACCCTTCCATCTTGAGTTGAAATATATACAGGGCCGGCCTTGGGGTAAGCCCACCAAGCCCCGGGGCTGGGGCAACCCAGGGCCGGGGGGGGGGGGGGTAACCCATCACTTTCTTCTGACCTCATCTACTGATATTTCCCTCATCCAATAACTGCCAAAATCAACAGCTACGATCTCCATCATCTCGCCTCCTCTCGCTTTCTTCTTCTATCTCTGACAATTTTGGCGGCTAGGGTTTTGGTGAGGGCGTTGATGAGGGTTTTGGGGGCCTAGGGTTTTCGAGATGAGCGTGGTCAACATCACGAACGTGACATTACTCAACAACGGCTACGGCGTTTCTCAATCGGTTCCAGTTCGAGGTCTCCTACGAGTGCCTCGTCCCTCTCGAAGACGGTATGGATTCGATCAAGATCTCATCTTTTCCCTTGTTTTAATGATGTGTTTGGATTTTAACAGGGTAAGGGAAGTTATTAAGGCTATGTTTGGTTTGAAGGGAAATCGAAGAAAGGAAAAGAAAGTGCAAAAGAAAATAATTTTTCTTTGTTTGGTTTGGAAGAAAACAAAAAAGAAAAAGAATCTTAAAATCACTGTAGAAAAACACCCATATACCGAGTTCTTTTCCCCTTTCCTCACTTGATCGGAGTGAAAATGAGAGAGAGGGGGAGAAAATCCCGTTCGATGCCCTTCAAAATTCCCGACTCCATCACGATCCTCTCTCTCTCGATCTCTCGATCTCAAATCTCCAGCTCTCTCTCGTCGTTCTCTCGGATCTCTCTCCCTCGACCTCTCTCGGATCTCCTTCATCCCCGCCGCCGTCGACATTGTCCGCGATCTCACCGGCTCCGATGAACCCGAAATCAAATTTCCCCTTCAGTATTCTATGGGGCGATAGTATGGGATCCATGGCTGATTGTATCGCAGATCGTTTGCCTTCAGTGTTTGTACTACCTCACTCTGGGATTTTTCATGACGATTCTCGTTGGAACTAGGGTTTCTAGGATGAGCTTGATGTATTTCTTCGATTTCTCAACTCTCACTGCTTCTACGGTCACGGGATGGCGCGCAATCATTTCGTTTCTCCTCAGCTCGGCTGCTGGGTACTGATCATTTCACCAATAATTTTTTTATTTTGTTGTGAAATTTGGATTACATAGTAGCCTACTATTTATTGTTAGCTGTTCTTTGATATAACTTGGAGATATTTCAGAGGCTCCTTCTGTTCTTTTTAACTAGTTTATTGCGTAGCTGCTGATTACTCCAAATGACATGTATTTAAGTAAATAGAGAATGATTTAAGTCGAGAAGGCTCAATAAAGACTAGGTCTTGAGAAGCTTTTGGCAATTATCCCCCCACGATTACGAGCACGAGAATCCCGTAGTCCGATAATCTTGTTATTCAGATTTGGTGCTGATATTACTTCTCTCCTTTTTCACCTAGCTACATCATTTCCTTGCAAGATGAATCAAACACCCGTGTTGAGGTTATGCAAGAGAAATGTCCATACAAAGTGGTGAAATGAGAATTTTCAGTATGGAGTTATATTGACAATTCCGCCTTATGGAGCTATATTGATCTCTATACCATGATATAAGCCAAAAAGATAAATTTTTGTCTTCGGTCATCTAATATTAGTTAGGTTCTTCTGTGTTGAATCAGGCAGCAGTGATTAAAGACAAGGAATTTTAATACTAATAGTACTTATGTCCTTTTCACCTAGTTACATCATTTTCTTGCAAGCCAAATTAACGCCCATTTGAGGGTATCCACTGATTGACCATAATTAAGGGGAAGAAATTACCATCTGTCAACCTTATAAATTCAAATGTTGACATCTTTAATAAACTCAACAGTTTACTGGTTCTTTTAATTATACGCGTCAACCAATTTTAAAGTTCTTAGTTAGACCGTGTTGAAAGTTAAAACCAATACTCTGTAAACTTAGAGAAAGCGTTTTTTTTAAATTGACATCAAACTAAAAGTGATGCCCTTTAAAGAAGATAACATAATTTTTTTTGTTATTCCTTTCTGAGAATCCACAGTTACATGTTTGCCAGTGCACATTAGAATGTAGTCTGACGTGCTATCTGTTCCTTATATGGGGAAATGTCTGAGAAGATGGTAGTTTACTTGGAATCATTTGCCACTGTTAAGTGAAGCCCAATCTTGATCTTCCTAATTCTTTATTATATCTCAAATTCTTGATTGTCAGCTTCAACCAGTGATGATATGGCTAGAAGTGTCACTCCCTGGTAAACTACTATGACCTTTATATTGGCGTACTTTTCTTACAGTTTTGTGTTCTTTTTTATCGAATTTTTATGCATGAACTTGTTGATATTGGACTTTCTATATAGATAGCTATATATAATTAATTTGCTATATATAGAATTCTCATGCATGAACTTGTTGATATTGGAAAAACAGCATGTATTATTGCAATTTGTTTTCATATAACAAGTATGTATTGTTGCCAAATTAATGAGTTGTGAACTTTGAAGAAGGATTTCTATAGAACTTTTCTTTTGATATATGATTTTGTTTTTACCTTTTTATTGAATTGGTTCTTTATGTTTATCACTTTATGGTTCTCTATTCCTTCAAGTTCCTCATTGTTTTTTTCCCTCTCCCTTATGTCTTGTGTTCCTGGAAGGGGGAGATAGCAACATCTTGCAGTTGTTACTCAATATTGTGTATCATCTGGTGCGAGCGTGGAGTAGTCTCCTCTTGCAGTTGTTGCTTGGATATTGAATTCAATTACTATATCTGCTAAACCAAATAAGGTCTCATTAGCTGTTCTAGATGTTACTGAATATGGTCAAAATGAAGATTGGTTCAATCTTTGCTTTTGATTGCTTCTCGCATTAATGAAAGAAAGTCATATATAGTCAAATGGCAATGGGGTTTAATTTTTGTGTGTTAGGTTGTATTATATATTTGAATATGTTCTATAGTTTCATGAAACTTAAGTTGCATTTGGTACTCAAAGCACAGTCCTTATTCTTATCCATATTCTACACAAAATAAGGTCATGTATCGAGCTTAACAGAATGCCAATATGGAATCAGGTTTACTACTCAATTACTTTCTTGGACAGTTAATCAATTTTAGTTTTTATGCTACATGAGTCTATCTATTTGTTTTATCTTGACTTTGTTGTTTAGCTTGGTGTTCACAACGACTTTGTTAAATCTTTTCATGTATTTTTTCCCCCGCAGGTATTATAATTCTCTTCCACCAGTAACTAAGGCCTATGGGACCTTGTGTTTTTTTACTACTGTTGTGTGTCAATTGGGACCTTGTGTTTTTTGAATTCACACAAACATTTTGGTTTACTTCTAAGTTATAACTATATTGGAGCTTATGTTGGTTTATAGGCAGAAGTGTAGGAATCTTTCTTCATTGTGATAGAGAGTTATGTTGGTTTACTTCCAAGTTATAACTATATTGGAGCTCACATCTTCGTTTATGTTTTACTTTTTACAGTGTTAGATATAATTTGTAGCAAATTCTAAGTTATAACTATATTGGACCTTTATATTCTACTTATTTGAAATTTTTTGAATTAATTTCAGGGGATGAAGGATGCGGAATTGATGTTTTGATGGGCTCACTAAAGCCAAAAACCAAGGACTTCGGCATATTTTTCTCTCTCTATTTGGTTAAGATTCTCTATATATGAAATTGATTGTAATAGATTTTGTTGGTTAAGGTTTTTTATATGAAATTGATTGTAATAGACTTTGTGACTAGAAACGGATTATATACTTTATATTAGGAATATCATGACATTTACTTTAGATTTGTTTTGATTCTTTTATTAACCTTTCTTTCTGCAAATATTATGTGTGAGAAATGTTGTTATTTAATTAGCGGAATTGTGGTTGTGCTTCCGCTTGTTAATATTCACAAACTCGATGTTGATGGCCACTCAAGTTTTTGTGTTAGGAAATTGTCAATTTTTTTAAATACATATTTATTAACCTGTTACTTCCTAAGATATGAATGATACTAATTTTGAATAATTATGCTTGAATTGCATTATTGTTTAGAGCTTATTCGGAATCATCTTTCTTCACCTGAGGTTATGAATAACTTGCAAGTCTAAGACCATGTAAGATTATATGCAAATTTAGAGTCATCGTAAATTTGACTAAATTTTTTTAGTTACGATTGTGCAAACATGTTCGGTAACTTGTAATTTTTTTGAAAATATGATAGAATCATAATTTAATTTAATTATTTTTTGTAAATTATTTAAAATCTGAATCTAATTCCAAAAGTATGAATAAAATTATGTTGTGATAATTTTCTTCCTCTTTTCTCAGAAATGTAACCAAACAAGAGAAAATGACTTTCTTATGAATTTTCTTCTAACTTTCCTTATAATATTCTTTCTAACCAAACAATAAAAAGAATATCATTTTCTTTTCTTTTTCTTTTCCTTTCTTTTTACTTTCTCTTTCTTTTTCTTTTCTCTCCCTTTCTCTCAAACCAAACATAGCCTAAGGGAAAATAGGTGAGAGAGGAAAGAAGGGAAGGAATTCCCTTCCCTTTACACCCCCAATTTGGGATGAACTAAGGCCCCGTTTGGTATGCAGGAATGAGGTGGAATGGAATGTCATTCTCACTTCTCATTCCCTTATACCAAACAAGATTAATTTTTAGATGTTGGAATGACCATTCCCATGGAATGGTCATTCCCACTTTTTGTGGGAATGGGCATTCCAAGTGAGAAGATAGGGAATGATCATTCCCATTCAAGGGGAGAATCAAAATAGTTAGTTTTTTTTTCAATTATACCCCTATTAATAATAAGAATCAATTTAAAAATCATGGCTTTTTTCAATTATACCCCTATTAATTAGTTAGGTTTTTTCAAATTAGTATATCATTTTGCTATTTCAAAACTTATTATTTTAGTTGGTATTGTTTTATGGATTTTTTTATTATGATACGGGTGATTTTGGTGCTTTATCAAATGAGTTAATTTATATATCTAGAACTGTGGATTGTTGATATCATTCTTTATATTTTTTTGGACCTATGAAAGATGCGATAATCTTTTATTTATTTTTATTTAATTTTTTAAGACTAAGAAATAGTGATAATTGTTTAAAAAATATAAATGAAACATACACCTGATCGATAACATGTGCATTAGTATAACACATACCTAGATTAATATAACATATGCATAAATAAATTTTTTTGGTTATTATCATTAATGTTTATTTTTATCTTATTAAAAATCTATGTTGTTATAAGGGAATTATTAGAAAATGAGATTCCATTCTCACTTGTGAATTAGTGATACCAAACATGAGAATGAGAATTAGATTTTCATTCTAGCTTCATTCTACAAACGCACCCAAACAAGAGAATGGGAATGATCATTCCATTCCCACATACATTCCATTCCATTCCTTCTTCCATTCCATTCTCACTTGACTTCATTCCCACGTACCAAACGAGGCGTAAGGGAAACTAAACTAAGGGTTCTGAGTTCTGATTGCATTTGTTATATCTTCTCGTTGCTTGATTTCCTTAAGTCAGAATTTCTAAGCAGAAGTCCTTCTTCCACTGTGGCTAATTGAACCTAGATCCATTAATACCTATTTTGTTGCAATAAGCGAGATAATGATGAAGTTAGCTTCTTATTCGATTTGAACCTAGAACCTTTTGGACATCACATCTAGTTTTTACGACTGAGTCAACTTCAGTTTCTTTGATGTAGTTATCTTGGTTGCAATGTCAATATTGATCTATCTGCTTGACTCACATCTACTGACCTTCATTGTAGGAGTTAGTTTTGTTTTGTTGTATCTTTATTTGCATTGTCATCTTTGTGTGGGTTTCTTGTTTCCCATAGCATAATATTTACCTTTCATTTGGCTAATCATACAGCGTTGACTTCATTATCAACGGATAGTTTTGCAAGTAGTAAACCTTTCACTATTTTGTTTGGGAGGCTTTCTTCTTTGTCATGCTTGTGACCTGTTACTAGCTTGGTTGCTACCAACCTGGCTGTAAGCAAATAGTATTCAATACCTATCACTATACCAGTTGATACCTTGACTTCCACTGGTTGCTCCCTTTGGGTATTTGAAATACACAAATGTGTGGTGAACCAGGTGCTCATAATATGTTCTGACCCAACAAACCCGGTCTTAAATTTTGAAACGCACTTGCGTGCAATTGATTGGTGTTCTTGTTTCTCGATCTTCTTTCAGTAATCTATTTTATTAAAAAAATATCTGTTATTTTATTTATAAACATTAATGACTGGATGCTTAGAACTAGTTCAATCAAGAAGTTGAACCAGTTTAGATAATAGATTCGTGTTGATTAATATCATGTGTTCATCAGATTTTTTTATCGTTATTGTTCGTATCAAATTTTTAATAGAAGGGGCAACCAAAATTGGATTGGGCTAGGGCAACCCAAACCTCGGGGCCGGCCCTGAATATATATAATATAAAGGCTATTTTGGGAACTTGAGTCAAACCAAATTAGTGGAGCAAAATCAACCTAGGATTACTGCTAGTTTGTTAAATAATTGGACCAGGACTTAAATTGGTTTGTTAGGTTAATTTTTTGCCTTGAATAAAGCCAAGATTTTTCCATCTCCCCCTCAATCCAGAACGAAATTGATTTTAGACTAGTTCTAGATTAGAGAGGGAGTTGTCATACTGACCCTAAGGGCCTGTTTGGATTTGTAGGGGGTGAAGGGAAGTTAAGGGAAACTGAGTGAAGTGAAGGGAAGGGAAGGGAAGGGAATTCCCTTCCCCTTGGTTACACCCCAATTTGGGGGGTAACAATTTTTATACTATTAGGGGGTGAACCAAGGTGAATAGAGGTGAATTAACTTCACCTCCTAAGTGTTCCCAAACAAGGGGAATGGTTTCCCTAACTTCCCTTCACCCTCATTCCCCTCAATCCAAACAAGCCCTAAGCGAACTTAATAATATACACACCGATGACCATATTTGAATCGTACTGAGAGAGTATAATATAAAGATTTTGATTTCTTTATATACTCAACATAAATAATCACTGCATCTAACTCAAAAAAAAAAAAAAAGACAAAAAAGGGAAAAAAAAAAAGGGGAGCTCACAATTTCACTTAAAATAATAACATTAATATTAAAAAAAAATTCTCGAACAAGTCTAATTAAAAACCAAAACCTCTGAGAATCCAATCTTTTTATGGATATCCAGAAGCCAAACAAGTCTCCCAAAATAGCCTATTCTCCTCCTCATCCACCACCAAAGAGAACCTCTCTTTCTTCTCATCTCTCTTCTCCCATTCGGACCTCTCCATTTCAATCCATGTCGACCATGTCATTACCTTCTCATCATCATCCTCATCGCCATCGTTGTCGTCATCATCGTCATCTTCGCTTTGGCCGTCGATGTAGCCGTCGTTGCACGACTCCCTGCCATCATCACCATCATCATAATATTGATCATGGTAGGAGTAATTTAGCTCCAAATTTATAGCCTCCGAATCCCCAATCTCTTCAATGGGAGAAGACATTTCTTGATCTTGATGTTGGTGTTGGTGATCAGTGCAATTGATCAGTAGAAATTAATTTGAAGGTTTAGGAGCTAAGCAGAAGCTGTGGGAGATTTTAACGCTAGTATTTATAATTGAGAGGTGTACCGACAGATAACTTGATGAGCTCACATTAGGAAAGGGAAGTATGCAGTCTATTGTGACAGCGCCACAGGGAAACCAGGAAAAGACAAAGTCTTTCTTCTAGAAGGAAACGTGGCAGGCGAGTCTAATTATAGCTTCTTCTTCTTTTTTAAGGTGTTGTTTTTGAGCATCAAATAGAAAACTAAATTGTTGGCCCAAAGTTTGTGTGACCGCAGTGTGACAAGTGACAACTTGATATTATGGTGATTTTGTTTTGTTTTTGTTTTTTTCCTGCCGACTAATAAATCGACCAAGGAAATTTTTATTACGTGTACGTGTACGCACACAGGAATGAAACAAAATTGATGTAATGTAAACCCATAAATTTAGGTGCTGAATTGGACCGCTACTTATAGAATCCATTATATGAATACTGTTGATTATGTAATTGTAAAGGTTAATTGCGAATAGGCCCCTGTATTATTGTCTGATTGCGAATAGACCATTGTAATTTATTTTTATTGATAGATCATTTGTACTATTTGGCCAAGCGCCCATAGATTTTTAAGCGAACCTTTTTTGACGCTTTCAAGAGTAAGAAAATTAGAGGCAAGTGTATTCTCACACTGGGAGGGGATATCAGCTTTGTTGACTCTTTTAAGAGTAGGAAAAAATTGACTCTCTGGATCTATACACACAAATAGAAACTTTGGGGATCTACCCACAATTAACCCAATTGTAAATCAGTAACATTGTTCAAATTTGATCTGCTACACAAAAATAATCTATGAACAAAATCTTTAACAATTTCACATATTTTCTTGAATGGTTTGTTATAATCTCGAACGTCTTCCCTCGATACATATATGATTACAACACGTTGAGATAATTAAAACTTTTGTTTCCACAATCCATGTGTAAATCAGTAAATGTTGGTGAAAAAAATTAAAATGTATGGCAAGCAAGCTTCCTTCAATCAAAATTTTCGCAACTGAAAACAAGTTTAGAAATACTATTTTTTTAAGCCAAGAATGTCTTCTCAATATTAGAGAGGAATTGCTCGGTCGTATATTTCTTTTTCATTCTTAACACAAAGTTTCTCTACGACATATACAACTCAGATTTCGGAAAATTTCTCGGATCTCTTCCACCCAACTTTTGATGGAAACTAAAACCAAGAGGAAACAACTAATGAATAATGATAGAAGAGTAAGAAATTCTTGGAAATTTCATTTGAAACGGTAACTTGTTGATTGGTTTACGCGTGGAATACTTGGAGAAGACTTTTTAATGGTTGGTTCATCATGAAATCAACCATTGATATGAATTTCTACATTTTCTCTAGTTTGGATGAGAATTTAAAACGAGCTTCGTGAAATTGGTGACGTGGCAGATTTTTTCAAGGGCTCTTCTACTTTCCTTTATAACAAAAGAAAAATCTCAATGTGAACAATAAACTTTAACATTATCCACGTATTTCCTCTCAATTCCCCACAACCGTCTAAACGTGCTCGCAATTCACCACAACGGACTATTGTTATCGGAACGTAATTCATTCAAATTCGCCACGTTGCTCATCTTCAGACACAATGCTCAACTTCCCCACTCAAATTGGCCATGTTTCTCAACTTCCCCACAAGCGTTTGTAGTTGCTCTACTTCCACTCTTCTTTCCTCTTCCGCCAAAAGAGTATTCAAGAATATTCTTCAACGGGTTAGAATTGGGTTCATCTTCCGCCTATAGAGACATTAAATTCTTCTTCAGGTGAGAAAGAAAATCTTCAGGTTATAATTAATTTCATCTTCCGCCTACATAGAGTTCGGAACAACTGCGATTTTAATTCATCAATTTCATTGATTGATTGTTAAGATTTAATCATATTTATCTATACTTTTCATTGCTTAGTCTAGGAAAATAAGACTCAGTGATAATATCTGTTTGAATTCTTCATCATTTTATTTCTTCCGCCTGATAGTTCATAAAAGTTCATTGAGTGATTGTTAAAATTAAATTATATTTATCTATACTTTTCTTGCTTAATCTAGAAAAATAAGACTCGGTATGAATGATTTTTATTATTTTGAATCAGTGTGATGCATGCTTCCAAAATATTTGTGTATACAATTATAATGGTGCTTACACTCTATTCTTGACAAATAATAAAATTAAATTAAAAACAAACTAATTATACAGTTATGAATTTCCTCAATATGTTTAGATGAATAAAACTCACTACAACCTTATGTACTTTAATTGAGCTTTAACGTTTTTTTTTCAATTTTGTAACTCAACAATTGTGTATAATGAATTACAATTTTGTATAATGAGTTACAAACTAATTATGATTTTTATGAAGTCCTCAGCTCTTATACTTCCCTTGCTTAATCTAGAAAAAAAAAAGACTCAGTATGTATGATTTTTATGATTTTGATTCAGTATGATGCATGCTTCCAAAATATTTGTGAATACAATTATAATGGTGCTTAGACTCTGTTCTTCACAAATAATGAAATTAAACTAAAAACAAACTCATCATACAGTTATGAATTTTGTAACTCAACAATTTTGTATAATGAGTTATAATTTTGAATAATGAGTTACAAACTCATTATGAATTTTATGATGTCCTCAGATTCTTACAATTTTGGAACTCAACAATTGATAGTAAATAAAGATACCAAGCTATTTAATCTAACTATCCAATAGATATTTATATAATAAGAGTTTTAATACCAAAATACAACTGGAATTTTCAATTGTACTTTAGAGAAAATGGGATAATCTCACGCGCAAATAAACTAATTGTCTTAATATGTATCTATTCTATCAACAAATAAACTAAATGTCTACAAATACCTATCTGTGTTAAGTTGTTATAATGTCCATAAGTATGTTTAAGATAAATTTATCGTGACAAAACAAAAAATGAGATGATAAAAAATTACGTACAAAAATAATTTGTAAGGATGCCGTGCTTAGCACGTGTTGAATACTAGTTTATATAAACCATTAAACAAACCCAATTGAAAAAACATGAACGTCTTTAGGTTTTAGATTTCCGTGGGTGATGTGACAGGCATGAAAATCAATTTCATACTCCTCACAATGCAAACCAAATAGCCCGAAGCTATGAAAACTACAAATAAATATCACGGATAAAGACATTTTCTCCCTCCGCTGAAAAGCTGAAAGTGAGCAAAGACTTAAGAAATTTTTAACAACCTTCTAAATAATATAAAATTATAGACAGAGCCCTTAAATTTAAAAATTACAAACAACTCCTCACCAATATTTTAAAAAATTATAAGAAACCCTAAAAATATGAAAATTTTGAAGAGTCTCCTAAATAACTTAAATTATAGACAACTCATGAAAATAAAAAATTACAAATAACCGCTTTGAAAAAGATTAATTTTATAAAAAATACCTCAAAAAATCCAAAAATTACAAAAAAAAATTGAAAATCAGTAATTTATGAACAATATTTATTTGCATACAACACCTTTAAATTTTAAAATTTATAGACTTTCAGAAATCTAAAGTTACAAAGAACACCTTAAAAATTTAAAAAAATTAAAAGAACGTTCAAAAGATCCTTAACATTATTATTCATATTGTTTGCAGTTATACTACATCATGCATAACTCATAATCTTTTGGGGGAAATTGCTTCTAGCCCCCAATTTTATTACAAGTGTTTCACTCCCTTCCAATACTTTTTCAACGCTTCCCAAACCCCCAAAAGAAAACACATAATTCCCTGAGCCCCCAAAACATAAAACCCAAGAGTTTAAAACATGTGAAGACTATAACTCTCTCTCTCTCTCTCTCTCTCTCTCTCTCTCTCTCTCTCTCTCTCTCTCTCTCATGATGTTATTGTGATGATTTAAAATGGATTTGAGGGGGGGGAGGGGATTCTAGTTCCCTCCAAAAAATTTTAATGGTGTCAACATCAGCGGTAATACTTTTTCGACGTTTGTTCATGAGGCGAAGAAAAATACATGGGAAAACTAGTATTTTTCAGCCGAATATTTGTAAGGAAACGGCGGGAAAGTTTCACCGCCGAGAAGAAAACGACATTCGTTCATGGGCGGAATACTTGTAAGGAAATTGATGACTTGAGATTAAAATAGAGTATGTAAATTTATATATTATTGCTATTTCATGGTAATAAATTATTTGTTAAGCTTATGAGTTGGTGGTGAAGGGATGTTACATGTTGGTTTTGAAGATTACGGGTTGGTTTTGAAGGATACGCATCGATTGTGAGGTGTTACGGGTTGGTTGTTAAGGTTAGGGGTCAGTTGTTAAGGTTAAGGATTGGTTGTTAAGGTTACGGGTTGGTTGATAAGGTTAGGGTCGGTTGTTAAGGTTACACGTTGTGAATGTTACGCGTTGGTTGTTAAGGTTACGTGTTACTTGTTAAGGTTACGGGTCGGTTGTTAAGGTACGAGTCATTGTGAACCTCTATAACCTGAGATTAAAATAGAATGTGTAAATTTATATATTATTGTTATTTCACGGTAATAAATTTATTGTTAATCTTATGAGTTAGTGGTGAAGGGAGGTTACATGTTGGTTTTGAAGGTTACGGGTTGGTTGTAAAGGATACGCGTCGGTTGTGAATGTGTTACAGGTTAGTTGTTAAGACTACGGGTTGTGTTAACGTTATGTGTCGGTTGTTAAGGTCAGGGTCGGTTGTTAAGGTTACGTGTTATGAAGGCTATACGTTGGTTGTTAAGGTTACGGGTTAGTTATTAAGGTTACGGGTCGGTTGTTAAGGTTATGGGTCGGTTATTAAGGTTACGGGTCGATTGTTAAGGTTACGGATTAGTTGTTAAGGTTACGGGTCGGTTGTTAATGTTACGGCTCGGTTGTTAAGGTTACGGAGGTTATCGAGGTTCACAACCAACCTGTAACCTTAACAACCGACCCGTAACCTTAACAACCAACCCTTAACATTAACAACCGACCTGTAACCTTAACAACCAACCCGTAACATTCACAACTAACCCGTAACCTTCACAACCAACGCGTAACCTTCACAACGCGTAATCTTAACAACCGATCTGTAACATTAACAACTAACCTGTAACCTTAACAACTAACCCTTTAACCTTAACAACCAACCTGTAACACCTTTAAAATCGACCCTTTAATTCATCACCAAAATAGCTACGCCAGCACCAAAGTTTTTACGCCAAAAACTAAACTCCACTTCCCCCTTCATTCCTAAACTAGAAACCAAAAAAACCAAAGTAAAAGACAACAAAATCAACTATATACATCGCACTAAGTTTTAAGAAGGGAAAAAAGAGAAAAAGAAAACCAAATTAAAACAACATCAACGACACTGGTGGTGACTCATTGAGATCAAACTGCAGTCCCTTCCCATCGACACTCTCGGCCTCCTGCCTCCGGGCCCCATCAATTATCTATCACTGAAATCACCCTCTAAGAACAAGATTCGTCGACGGCGGAGCCACCGCCATCACTGGCGGCGGCAAAGGCATTATATAAGGCGACATGGAGCCCACAAGCCAGATGATCTGGCAAGGCTCCAGGTTGAGATCCAACAATACCGGCATCAACATCGGAGGCGGCGGTGGCAGATTCACGCAGAGATAGGGCGGGAAATCATCACAGATAAAAAAAAGAGAAAGAGAGAAATGGTATTATGGTCTTCACATGTTTAAAACTCCTAGGTTTTGTGTTTTGGGGGCTCAGAGAATAATGGGTTTACTTTTTAAGATTTTGGGAACGTTGAAAAAGTCTTGGGAGAAAGTGAAATAGTTGTTAGGAAATTAGGGGCTAGAAGCAATTACCCCAATCTTTTTTAATGCGCCAAGGCTATGAAGAGACGAGCCACATGAACTAAAAAGTCAATTGGGACACTCAAAACAATAAGGCAAGTACATTCGATATTTCTGGCCCTTCCAACTCCTCTTATAAGAACATAATTTTTGAAGGCTCCCTCCCCTTGAAGACTCAAAACCTTTTTTAATAGTCATATTTTACGGAAAACAGAGATGAATGTGGAGCAAGATGAAGACTCATAAGATAAACACCACTTCTTTTCTTATCATATAATAGCTAGAAGTGTGCAGGTTGGCATTATCCCTATTTGCAAATTACAGGACAGCCTCCTTTCATGGAGAAACTTTGGACAACATGGAGGACGAACTTTCGTACCAATGGGTCAAACCTTTTTTACTAGAGTGGTGATAGGGGCACACCTCAAACCACGCCACCAACCACACTCTCCTCTCTCATTTGCTACAGTACACGGGGCCCCACATGAGATTTTAAAATTTTAAAATCCCATGTGGGGTCCTGTATACTGTAGCAAATGAGAGAGGAGAGTGTGGTTGGTGGTGTGGTTTGGGGTGTGCCCTTAGCATTTCTTTTTTTACTATGGAAACTATCTGACTTTCATATCTATTGTTAAGAAAACAACTTTAAATATTTTTCATCTTTCATATTTTTGCGAAAAGAGCTGAGCCTCAATTTATTGGTTAAAGAAAAATAATATATTTTTGAGATAGGGTTAGTATGGTATGGTAGAGCTTATAATTAGTTGTTAATATAAGCAGCTTATACGAGCAACTTATTACAAGTTGCTGAAAAAACCATTTTGTAATCTATATCAAAAATTACTTCAAAAAAATAGATAAGGTGTTGATAAAGTTGTGCTTAAAGATCATTACAGATAAAAACACCAAAGTAAATATAACTGTAACTTCATATTTATTGGCAATAAAAAACATTTACAAAAGCTAATTATGGTGTGTGTATATATATATATATATATATATATATATATTTATACCAACATATAAATAGATACGGAAAAATCCATGTGGGAATCTATATCAAAAATTACTTCAAAAA
>BQKN01000891.1:233020-282503 GCA_022839385.1 Asparagus kiusianus | reverse complement strand
TGTGTGTGTGTGTGTGTGTGTGTGTGTGTGTGTGTGTGTGTGTGTGTGTGTGTGTGTGTGTGTGTGTGTGTGTGTGTGTGTGTGTGTGTGTGTGTGTGTGTCTGGTATAAAAACTACACAAAGTAGGAGCTTCTTTCAAAAGCATATCCTCATGCTACTTCTAGAAGCAACCCCTTGAAAATAGAAGCAATTTTGATAAGCATGTAAAATTTTTTTAACAACCACCATATTTAACTGTTTTTAAAAATACTAATTAGAAGCGCTCTAGAAAAACAATATCAAATTGGCCCTCACTCTCCTTCTTCTTGAATAGGTCATTTGTCAGCTAGGAATTGTAGGCGTTGAAAATTACCTATAGGTCTCCACGAACAGCTCGAAGCTAAGAGAAGATGATGAACGTCACTATCCAAGTCACAGGAGCTTGATTGACGTCGATCGACGAGCTATGTGAAGCGATGGAGCTTCGGAATAACGAGGATGCGAACTAATCGGGAGCCCCGCGTCGCTTACAAAAAGCGAAACGCCGCTCATATCCTAGTTTACTCCACAATGATCTAGTCATTGAAGATTATAGATCTCCTCGTCGGCTTTCCAACACACTTTGAATCACTCAAATCCGAGTTCGGATGAAGAAGTTACGGAGGAAATGGATAAGCGCGCAAAACAGACTGTCTCAGCCTAAGCTAAGACACCCCGAAGTGTCTCGGCCCAACCGAAACACCCCAAGGTGTCTCGGCACGGTGGGAGACCCTAAGGTGTCTCAGCCCGAGCCGAGACACGCTAAGGTGTCTCGGCCAAGGCCAAGCCACCCTAAGGTGTCTCGGCCCGAGCCGAGACACCCAAGGGTGTCTCCATTTAGGCAGAGACACCCAAGGGCCGAGACACCCAAGGGTGTCTCCATTCTCGTTGAGACACTCAAGAGTGTTCGCAGACCTAAAAAGTTATTTTTTTTGCTGTTATGCAGTTTTAACCGTCTGGATTCTCTGAAGCCTATACATACAGCCCCAGGGCCCTCATTTTTTCGGATCTGGATTTTTAAAAAAGTTGGTGAAGCCCTACCGGATTGAAGATTAAAAGTGCACGAACTTCAAAGAGGAGGAGGAGAGATCGGATCGAGTTCATCGGCATAAAAAAGAGGAGCTCGTCAGATCTGCAGTTCCCCGGGTCCATTCCTTAAGATTATCCCGTTGCGATAATCTTAAGAAGAGCAATTATCTCGCCGTTGCCGAGATAAGCGCTACGGTTTCTTGATTCCTTCGCGAATCAACAAAGCTCTGCCCGATTTTTCAGTAATCAGATCTATTCGACGGTGGTCCACGGATATCAACATCCCCGTCACAGGCCAAGATCCCACGCAAGCATCGGGCGATAAACACCCGTTGCGTTTGTTTAAAGAGAGTTATATTTTTTTATATTATTTTTATTGTGTAAGAAAGTCTTATAAAAAGACTAATTTTACTTTGAATCTGTAATCGATAAACGTGTAATAGATTCAGCAATGAAGAAATCAACTTTCACCACAAAAAAGCTGGCGACCACAGTGGGAGCCAACAGCTTCGCTGCCGAAGCTGTCGTGCTGCAGCCAACGATCAAGATCCCCGTGGCTGAAGAGGTCGAGTACGAATTCGACCAGCAGAAATTTGAAGAGTACATATCCTCCTCCTCCTCCAGATCTTCTTCTTGCAAACGCAGGAAAACCGCTACCGCGAAGAACGTGACTTTAGATCCAAAAACCAAGGCTGATGATCTGAACTCGAATGAAGTGGAAGATTCCTCTCCGGCTTCCAAAGAAACCAGATCCAACGTTCGTGACAACTCCTCGAAAGTCAAGGAGTTGCCCGTTGAAAGTGCACCAGTGCTGACGAAGAGGGCTCGTCAAAGGCGCCGTCAACATCTCGCGCGTCAATTTGCCAAGGCTTTGGAGCCTGTTGACGGGGTCTGCTATGAAGCGGATCTGAAACTCAGAAGGCGCAAAGTGTTCCAGCAACAAGCTTTAGGAACCTCCTCCCAACCACCTACTAACTAATGGGTTCGTGTCAAACTAACCCGTTCAACTCTTGAGGAGCGTATTCATAAGCGCCACGCATTACTAGCGCAGACGAGGATCCTTGTACGGAAGGCACAGGAGTTGCAGAAGGAAAAGGTGGCCAAAAAGCCACCAAAACCTAAGCAAGTTTGGATGGCAAAGGCCAAATCAGCGCCCAAGGCAAAAGCATCTGAGGCTATTCTCTGGCCTTCGTCAACTCCAAATCCCGCTCCTGTTGCTCCCACACCTCCGGTGAAGCCTTATGACAGCGTGGATCTCTCCAAACCTAGAATCCCTCTGAAAGATCACCTCGATTCTCTACCCGAAGATCGAGGATAAGCACCTGTTAAGGAACGCTTGGGACCATTGAAGGAACCACGAGCAAACGTCCAGACTGGGGGTCGTACGCGACCTTCTAACAAAATGATTTCTGAAACGGCCCGCTTGGGGGTGAGTGTAGAAAACCAGGAGCCCGTTAAGGTTTTACCCTCACAAATGTGTGATTCTAAACATGTGACTCATGCAGACGCCAACAAGACGATGTTTACTCAGAAGAAAACGCGTCAGACAGACAAACGCGTTATACTTGAGAATTCACGTAAACAGCCGATAGGTTGCTCTGACCGTAACTTCAATGAGTTGTACTATCAAGCTAGGGGTACGAATAAATCTCGAAAGAGAAATACCCGGGAAGCGGACTCTCACTGTCCGTGTACCAAAATTATCAGGGTAGTATTATCAACGTGTAGCTACTCCAAGACCGCTCCACAGAAGGTCTCGGTATTTGAAAGGATCTCCCCCAGAACGCCCAGGACCAAGCCAAGTCGTTTCTGTAGAAAAAGACCAACTGCGCAAGATGACGAACTTCCAGAAGTTATAGTTAATATGGTTGATAAGGTGAAGTCAACGCGAAGCTTCAATCCTCATCATCTTTCGGACATATCCCAACGTATAACTTGATTACGATCGGGAACCGTTAGACAAAGGGACTATCAGAGGATGAATCAAGGATTATCCTCGGATGATGAAGTGTCAGATGCCAACTCTGCAGTCGCTTCTGACAAAACGGTATCCAGCCTAGGTCAATCCCGCAAAGTGTTGATGATTAGCACAGAAGAGGTCACCAAAATGGTTAAGGATGCCTTGGCCAAGCAAAAAGAGAACTTCAAGTTCGAAATGGAAATGTCCATGATGCGAATGAGGGAAGAGCATGATCAACAAATTCGGGTCCTGTCCAATCAATTCGGTGAATCCAACCATCGCAACCTTGCGAACCAAGCAGGTAACGATTCGGAGGTGGATGAACGTTTAATGCTGAGAACCCTCCCTTCGACCAGAACACTGGGGGTAGTCTCATATAAGACAACAATACTGGGAGTGGTCCCACCGAAGATGACAATACTGGGAGTGGCCCCGTTATTCCTCCCAGGAATCGTCCAAGATCTGATACAGACGAGGACGAGAAAATAAAGGACCTTGAGAATAAAATCAACACGCGGATGTCTGCTCAGGGGATAAAAAGGACCGGTATTCCGTCTCCCTACCCAAGAAAGTAGGATTTGATTCCGTATCCGGCAAAGTTCAACCTGATCAACTTCATGCCGTTCAACGGGAAGGGCTCACCCACTCAGCATCTGATCTACTTCAAGTCCCACTTGGGTATGATCTCCGGCAATGAAGCCTTGATGGTTCGGTCATTTGTTGGCACCCTTCGTGGGCCTGCCTTCGATTGGTACCACCGTCTTAAGCCTGGAAGCGTCAACAGCTGGGAAGACCTGGAGAGCATATTCCTCGCTCATTTCTTCGATGATGACGCTGAAGTGTCAATCAGGACACTCTTCGATGAGAAACAGAAAGACGGAGAGTCGGTGGATACCTTCATCAAATGATTCCGCAATAAGGTAATGAACTGCAAGGATCCCGTCACGGAGGAATTTATCTTGCAGACTTATCATAACAACTTGTCCATTAACATCTTGGACGTTATGGGAGTAGAGCCGCTCACTACCTGGAAAGAGTTGAAGGTGCGCGGAGAGCAGGCCGAACGCTTCCTCAGAAGGAGGAAGGTCAAAAGAAGCCAACCGATGGCTAACCCTCCGAATCCGAGTCTTATTTTCCATGATGAAGGGAAGATACCTACAACAGTTATTGATGTTAATCAGACGTCGCAACAGCAGCCCCGAAGATAGCAGAAGACTTTGGATCCGAGGCTCCAAAAAGAGTACGCATTCAAGGACGAAGATGTTCCAGCCATCTTCGAGACCCTTCTCGAAAACAACAAGATCAAGCTGCCACCCATCACGAATCAGGAGGAAACTGACAATACTGCGGATCCGAAGTACTGCGTGTACCACAGGAGGATCCTTCATCCCACCAAGTCTTGCTTTACTTTAAAGAATAGCATCCAGACCTTGGTTGAAGCAGGCGTCATAACGCTAGGATAAGCCAAATGAGAACGGCAATACTCCGACAAGTATAAGAGTATAAACTGCTTCTTAATCCTCCGACCGGTATAAGAGGTTAAACTGCTTCCTGATACTCCAATAGGTATATGAGTCTAAACTGTTTCCTACCATTAACGGGAAGTTACTGGAGAATTTTATACGTAATATTCTTAAGGATGACCTGATCATGCAACCGAATGCAATGATAAACCTAGTTTCGCGAAGAAGCTAGGGGTGGATGATTAATGTATCGGGAAGTTCCCGAAAGAATGCCACGTGTGATATTCTTAGGGATAACCCAATCACTGTGAAAGTGATAAATAAGAGATCCACATTTAAACTCTGGATGTCAGAATGTTTCCTTTTATTGTTATCAAATTCTCAACTCTCATGAGTTATTTTTGTGAGACGAGGTTTGATCCTTTGACAGATTAATCCTTCCTCGCAAAACCATCCACTGATCAAATCAATTGACGGTGGGTCCACCAAAATTTCTATCCGCCAATTATTGGTAATTCTCAAACTCAACATGTTAAGTCCTAATCCCTTAGCGTTGAAGTCCTCCATTGAGTGATAATACGAATTGGCATTCTCATTGCTTCTGGTATACCACTCTCTTTGCTTTCAGGTCAAACCTATAAAAGTTAGGACCAAAGCCAGATTACTCTCTCTATTCTTTCCATGAACGAGAGGTCCACTTTTAATTTGAGCAATCAAACTTATCAAAGTTAGGATTATCTCCGACCTCATTTAGTCAAACCTGCAGATAGTTAGGACTAAGATCAAGTCATCCCTTTCGATAAACGAAAGACTTCCACTTTTTCCTTTTTAACCAAACCTATAAAAGTTAGGGTTAAAATCGGAATTTCCCCTTAATAAATGAGGAACCCTTTTCTTGGATCAGGCAATCAATCCTATAAAAGTTATGGTTGCTTGAATCTTTCCGATTCTCAGAATGGAGATCTCACTCCTAGTTTCATCTTTCCGGATTCTGGGGGTGAAGATCCCACTTCGAGTTTCCTTTCCAACTGAAGATAGAATATAAAATTCTTCCTCTTCAGTGCCGGGAGATAGAATATAAAATTCTTCCTCTTTCATTTTATGGTCCGTCTTTACCCTAAACAAGACCTGGAGATAGAATATAAAATTCTTCCTCTCCAGCATCGGGTTTGTCTTTACCCTGAGAAAAGACACAATCCTCAACTTCCAACCCGCGCACTTTATGTAAGGGGAATTTTATCCCGAAACCTAAGTAGGGATAGGTCAGCGCCTAACACGCGTTGCCGGTTAGTCCTTGACCGTATAAAGGACAGAAGCCCACATATTCGACATTGTGGCAGGTTGTTATTAATAACACCAAAATCCGTGTTTCACACGCACGGGGAATTTTATCCTGAATCCTAAGTAGGGATAAGTCAACGCCTAACACGTGTTGCCGCTTTAGTCTTTTACCGATTAAAGAATATACCAGAATACCAATCTGAGAAATTTTATCCCGAAGCCTAAGTAGGGATAGGTCAGCGCCTAACACGCGTTGCCGGTTAGTCCTTGACCGTAAAAAGGACAAAAGTCCACATATTCGACATTATGGCAGGTTTTTATTAATAACACCAAAATCCGTGCTTCACACGCACGGGGAATTCTATCCCGAATCCTAACTAAGGATAAGTCAACGCCTAACACGTGTTGCCGGTTTAGTCTTTTACCGATTAAAGAAGATACCAGAATACCAATCTGGGGAATTTTATTCCAAAGCCTAAGTAGGGATAGGTCAGCGCCTAACACGCGTTGCTGGTTAGTCCTTGACCGTAAAAAGGACAAAAGCCCACATATTCGACATTGTGGCAGGTTATTATTAATAACACCAAAATCCGTGCTTCACACGCACGGGGAATTTTATCCTGAATCCTAAGTAGAGATAAGTCAACGCCTAACACGTATTGCCGGTTTAGTCTTTTACCGATTAAAGAAGATATCAGAATACTAGAAAATTTTATCCCGAAGCCTAAGTAGGGATAGGTCAGCGCCTAACACGCGTTGCCGGTTAGTCCTTGACCGTAAAAAGGACAAAAACCTACATATTCGACATTGTAGCATGTTGTTATTAATAACACCAAAATCCGTGCTTCACACGCACGGGGAATTTTATCCCGAATCCTAAGTAGGGATAATTCAACGCCTAATACGTGTTACCGGTTTAGTCTTTCACCGATTGAAAAAGACACCAGAATTCAAATCTGGGGAATTTTATCCCGAAGCCTAAGTAGGGATAAGCCAGCGCCTAACACGCGTTGCCGGTTAGTCCTTAACCGTAAAAAAGGACAAAAACCCACATATTCGATATTGTAGCAGGCCGTTATTAATAACGCCAAAATCCGCGCCTTACACGCGTGGGGAATTTTTATCTCAACTCTTAAATAAAGATAAGTCAACGCCTAACACGCGTTGCCGGGTAGTCTATTCCCATGACAAAGACAAAGTCTACGTATTCAATATCGTAGCATCAAGTCTAAGGGAGTTCATTCCTTTAGCATAACGTCACATGTGGAATGGACTTAAAACAATTCTCATGTAAGTCCGATTCAAACGGTAATCGGTAAGAGCACGTCAAATCCGTTGAGGGCTGAGGATTTGCCAAAAATCCTAAGTCAACGTCTATTACACGTCGCTATTTAGTCTTTTCACAAGAGAAAGATGAAATCTACGTATTCAATATCGTAGCACTAAAAGGGTTAACTCTTTTAGCTTAATGTCACATGCGGAACGGACTTAAAATAATCTGCATGCTAGCCCGACTCAAACGGTAGTCGGTAAAGGCTAATCAAACCCATTGATGGCTGAGAATTTGCCAAAAATTCTATAAATACGAGTCATTGACGCATCATCTTCATTAGTTGGTCTCGTGACTTGAGCATCCAACAACTTCAGGATAAGATCCATACATGCAGATGAATCAACTTTCATAGTTGGTCCTGCAACTCTGACATTTAGGACCGCCATGCTCCAATACCTCAAGAGCTAAAACTGTGTATACTCCAACAAATGTACGAGTATAAACTGTATTAACGTCGGGCGATCCGAAACCCTAGGTCAACGCCGGTCAACGCGTAACCCTAGGTCAATGCCAGTCAACGCGTTGCGACAAAAAAGTCAACGCCAGGTGATCCGAAACCCTAGGTCAACGCCGGTCAACGCGTAACCCTAGGTCAACGTCGGTTAACGTGTTTTGACAAAAAGTTAACTTACAACGATAAAAAACCCTAAGTTAACACGATGCGACGGAGATAGTCAGTTCTAAGTCAACTCAATGACACGAGCCAAACTCAACTCATCAGTTTTAGATTCGAGACTCCGACGACGGCCAGACAATAAACACAGCGCCGGAAGAACTTCAGCTATTCGTCAAAACATCGAATAGACTGAAAATCAAAGGAGTCAAGAATTGGAGCTAACTATAGGTCCTTTACACTGACCGAAGGCTGGACCAATTATATCCAAAGTATTCCAGCCTCTTCTATAAAAGAAACTAGACTAGAACGCTTTGGAGGGGGTATCTGTAGGCGTTGAAAATTGCCTATAGGTCTCCACGAACAGCTCGAAGCTAAGAGAAGATGATGAACGTTACTATCCGAGTCACAGGAGCTTGATTGACGTCGATCAACGAACTATGTGAAGCGATGGAGCTTCGGAATAACGAGGATGCGAACTGATCGGGAGCCCCGTGTTGCTTACAAAAAGCAAAACGCCGCTCATATCCTAGTGTACTCCATAATGATCCAGTCATTGAAGCTTATAGATCTCTTCGCCGGCTTTCCAACACACTTTGAATCACTCAAATCCGAGTTTGGACGAAGAAGTTACGGAGGAAATGGACAAGCGCGTAAAACGGACTGTCTCAGCCTAAGCTAAGACACCCCGAAGTGTCTCGGCCCAACCGAAACACCCCAAGGTGTCTCGGCACGGTGGGAGACACCCTAAGGTGTCTCGGCCCGAGCCGAGACACCCAAGGGTGTCTCCATTTAGGCAGAGACACCCAAGGGTGTCTCCATTCTCGTTGAGACACCCAAGGGTGTCCGCAGCCCTAAAAAGTTATTTTTTCGCTGTTATGCAATTTTAACCGTCTGGATTCTCTGGAGCCTATAAATACAGCCCCAGGGCCCTCATTTTTTCGGATCTGGATTTTTAAAAAAGTTGGCGAAGCCCTGTCGGATTGAAGATTAAAAGTGCATGAACTTCAAAGAGGAGGAGGAGAGATCGGATCGAGTTCATCGGCATAAAGAAGAGGAGTTCGTCAGATCTATAGTTCCCCGGGACCGTTCCTTAAGATTATCCCGTTGCGATAATCTTAAGAAGAGCAATTATCTCGCCGTTGCCGAGATAAGCGCTATGGTTTCTTGATTCCTTAACGAATCAACGAAGCTCTGCCCGATTTTTCGGTAATCAGATCTAATCAACGGTGGTCCATGGATATCAACATCCCCGTCACAGGCTAAGATCCCACGCAAGCAGCGGGCGATAAACACCCGTTGCGTTTGTTTGAAGAGAGTTGTATTTTTTATTATATTATTTTCATTGTGTAAGAAAGTCTTATAAAAAGACTAATTTTACTTTGAATCTGTAATCGATAAACGTGTAATAGATTCAGCAATGAAGAAATCAACTTTCACCGCAAACAGGAAGGAACTAAACCTAGTCCAATTTTCACTCTGACGATATGATGAAAGCAAGGAAAGCAAGGATGAGCTATGTGATTATACTATCTGATTCTGATATAATCATTATTCATGTCAGTTCTGTTAGGAATTTTATGGAGATTAATCTGCGGACTTAAACACTAAATAAATATCTGCACCAATAAAAATACCATGTAATAGTGCATGTGATCGAGATCAACTGCTATATTTGCATCCGTAAAACCATGTAATACTTCATTCGAATCTCCAAAACTCAAACATAATCTGGAACTGCCTTTTAAATATTTTAAGATCCACTTTACACCTTCTCAATAAACTTTTCCTGGATTAGAAAGAAACTTGTTCACAACACCAACGGCATGAGCTATATCTGGCTGAGTGCAAACCATGACATACATCAAACTCTCTATACTAAAGAGTATGAAATATTCTCTATCTGACTCTTTTCATTATCTATAGTCGGGCAAAACTTCTTGCTAAGCTTCAAATAGCATGCAAGAGGAGTACTGATTGACTTGGCATCTTTTATATTGAATCTATCAAACAACCGTTCAACATATTTCTCCTGTGATAACCATAACTTTCTAACTTTTCTGTCACGAGCAATATTCATGCTAAGAATTCGTTGTGCTGAGCCCAAATCCTTCATGTCAAATGATTTAAATAACTCCTTCTTCAGCCCACGGATCATCTGACTGCCCTGAACAACAATCAACATATCTTCCACATAAAGCAAAATGATAATAAAGCTAGAATCTAAAAATCTCCTGAAATATACACAAGAATCTGCAACCATCCTCTGTAGTCATGACTCAACATGAAATAGTCAAATTTCTTATACCATTGCCTTGGTGCCTACTTCAAACTATAGAGGCTCTTCTTCAACCTGCAAATCACGTGTTCTTTTCTCTTTACTTCAAAATCCTCGGGTTGTTCCATGTTGATCTCCTCCTCTAAATCATCATGAAGAAATACAATCTTCACTCAAACTGCTCAATCTGGAGGTCCAAACTAGCTGTTAACCCCAAGATAACTCTAATGGACGTCATCTTCACAACCTATGAAAAAATCTCATCAAAATCAATGTTATTTTTCTGACCAAATCCTTTTACCACTAATCTGGCTTTGTATTTCTGAATCTCTTTGTAGCTATCCTTCTTTAACTTGAACATCCACTTGTTCTTCAAAGATTTTCTATCCTTCGGTAAATCCACTAACTCATAAGTATCATTCTTCTGGAGAGACCTCATCTCATCCTACATAGCCTGAAACCATCTGTCATTGTCTTTATGAGTATGTGCCTCGTGAAAGCTCTCTGGTTCCTCCTCTTCTGTCAGCAAAGAATGCTCCGAAAAAAGATATCTCGTGGATGGTTGATGCTCTCTAGCTGATCTCCTAAGTTATGACTCTGCAATCTCCTGATGCTGGTGATGCTCCCCTGCTAAGGAGCATCCTACTCGTGATCCTGATCACTCTCTCCCTGCTCTGATATCTGACTATCATCATCAACACTATCATCATGCACCCGCTCTGTATTTGTAGAATGCAACTATACTAGAGATGAAATGGGTATCACATCTGAAATCTCACTAGCAATACTCACTGATTGCTCTGCTCTCCCGAGATCTGCAATAATCTGGATCTCATAGCTTGTAGCCAAATTCATCCTCTCCATAACCAAGGAAGATATAAGGAACCACCCTATCATCAAGTTTATATCTCTTCTCCTTTAAAATGTGTGCAAATGCCTTACATCCAAACACCTTCAAATGAGAGTAGGAAATATCTTTTCTAGACCAATCTCTCAATAGAATCTCACAATCCAAAGGAGCTGAAGGAGACCTATTGATTATGTAGCATGCAGTGCAAATAGCTTCGGCCCAGAAGCTCCTAGGTAACTTCGTCATCTTCAACATGCATCTGACTTCCACAATGGTCTTTTTGTACCTCTCTGCAACTCCATTATGTTACGGTGTGCTAAGCTCTATCCTCTGATACCGAATGCCATGATTGGAGCAATAATCTCTAAACTCAATGAAAGTGTACTCTCCTCCATTATAAGTGCACAAACACTTCAACTTCTTTCCTGTCTGCCTCTCTACCATGGCATGAAATTACTGGAAGACCGAAAACACATGTTCCTTTGTCCAACAAGAAGACCCACATATTCCGCGATGCATCATCAATAAATGTGATAAAATATTTATTTCCACCTAAGGACTCCACCTCGATAGGACCACAAACATCAAAATAAATCAAACCCAGTATATTATTCAATGTTATAGAAGGCGCTAGGAGGACTAGGCGTTCGAGTCGAGGCCTAGTGCCTAAGACGCCTAGGCATTTGCCTTTTTTAATTTATTTAATTATAATTATTCAAAAAAAAATATGTATTAAGTTCATATAAAATTAACTAAAATAGAACAAGACTAAACTAAAATTAACTAAACTTGAACAAGACTAAACTAAAATTAACTAAACTAATTACTTAAAATGAAAATAACTAGAATTAACTAATTAAACTAATTAAGTAAACTAAAATTAACTAATTAAACTAATTAATTAAACTAATTAATTAAACTAAATTAACTAATTAACTAATTAATTAAACTGAAATTAACTAAACTTAACTAAAATTGAACAAGATCAAACTAGAATCAACTACAATTAACTAACAAAAACTAAAAATAACTTAATTAAACTAATTAATTAAACTAAAATGAACAAAATCAACTATTTAAATTTAAAAATAGTTAAATAAGTAAAATTTTAGTCTAAAATAGTAAATAAGTCTAAAAACAGTTTAAAAATAAAAAAACTTAAACTTTTACTTATGGGCCGACGGGAGAAGGAACTCCGGCGGCGGGAGAGGACGCCGACGACAGCGGGGAGAGAAGGTGCAGTCTGAGGGTGTGAGAGAGAGGGGGGGGAGAGAGAGAGAGAGAGAGAGATGACTGTGAGAAGTGAGATAGAGAGGGAGAGAGACTGTAGTTAGGGTTAGTTTTAGTTTGGGTTTGGGTGCGGGTTTGGATAGCGGGTGCAGGTTTCGGGTTTTTTTAGTTTTTTTTTGAAAGATAGGCGGGCCGCCTAGCCCTAGACCACCTAGTCTGACCGCTCCGGCCAAATCTAGGCAGCCGAAGCTCCGCCTACGCCTAGGCGTCAGCCTAGGCCGCTTTTTAGAACATTGATATTATCTTTTTTTTATAAGGCTTACTAAAAGAAACTCTATGTTATTTGCTAAACAAACAAAAATCACAAGAGGTAAGTGACGAACCTTTGGCAAATGGAATGAGAGATTTCTTTGCCAATATCTGTAACCCCTTCTCATTCATGTGCCCGAGCCTCCTATGCCACAAACTGAGAGTATCAGCGTCCTGAGCCACACTCAAAGAGTCATATGAAGCCTTCGCTTGAGTTTTGTATAAATTACAACATGCACGTCCTCTTGCCATCATTTTTCTCCACCAAATTGAATTTTATATCTCATTTGGTCCAAAGTAAGACCCGAAATCAAGTTGAGCCACAAATTGAGAACATGTCGCATATTTTTTAAAACCAATGTGCATCTGGTATCTGTCTGCAAGTGTATATCATCAAGTCCCATAATCTTCGAGTAGCTAGTATTGCCCATCTTCACATTGCCAAAGTCACCTGCTTTATATGACGTGAAAAGGTTCGATTAAATGTAGCATGACATGTAGCTCATGTATCCACTATCCACTCGAAATTCTAACTTGTAACATACGTACAGTCTTCTTTCCTGAAGATAAGAATAACATCAGTCTCAGACATAGTAGCTGTAGTATCACTATCTGCTTTCTTCTTCTCATCTTTCTTTTCATCTTTATTCCCAGCTTGCTCTTTCTTCCATGCCCAACAATTCTTCTTGATATGACCCGGCTTCCCATAATGAAAGCAACCTCTCTCTTCAGACTTTGATCTGCCTTTGGATGCCCACGATCTCTGGACTGGTCCCTATACCTGCTCCTGCCCCTGTTCTCTGCGACAAGTGTATGTGAGTTATCTGTGCCGATAGACTTACTTTGAGTCTCCTCATTGAATAAACTACTAGTAACCATACTCATCGCTAACACACCATCTGGAACTGCGTTGCTGACCGTCACAACCAGTATCTCCCAACTGTTTGGCAAAGAGCCCGATAGCAATAAAGCCTGTACGATAGTCATCTTCATGGTAGCAAACTGATTAATCAAGCTCTTGAACTCATTCAAATGTCCTGCCATGTTGCTTCCTTCTTTGATCTTTAAGTTCACCAATCGCATCATAATAAAAGCCTTGTTCTCCACGGTCTTCTGTTCATAGAGATCCTCAAGCTTCTTCCAAAGAGATTTCGCATTAGTCTCACTCGATACATGATGAAACACACTAACATCGATCCACATCCGAATGTAGCCAATCGCCTTCCTGTGTTGTTTCTCCCATTCTTTATTGGTCATATTTTCTGGCTTGGCTTCATGTCCCTCGATAGGGTCATACAAATCTTTACAATACAGAATATCTTTCATCTTGGATTTCCATACTTGCGAATTAGAACCATCTAATCTGAACATTGTGCCAAAACCCTTTATGGAGATTAATTTACAAAATTAAACACTAAACAAATAACTGTACTAACAAAAATACCACACGCAAGCAACACAATGATTTAACATGGTTCGGCAAATAGTGCCTACGTCCACGCGGCAATTCAGAGAGCAATATTCCACTATCAGTCGAGAGTACAATCCCTCAAAGTTACACCCGAACTTGAGGATCAAATCACAAGAGAAAAATACAGCATTACCTCTAGAGCACCAAAACCCTAAAATCTGTCTCACCATAAATCCCACAACTCCGGAGAAATCAACACCGTACCCTTGACGGCGTCGTCATTCTGAAGACAGCGGCTTTTGAATCACTACAATCGGACAACCAAGATATCCGGAATCTCAACCCCCCGGCCTCCCAAAAAACAAATCCGCACAGCCCTCAAAACGACTCACGGGTTACTGTAGCTACAAGAAAACAAACCAAGGTTGATAGATATCACGTGCCCCACTTCCTTTGACAAAGGAATTTTTATCTCTAGGTCCTCCTTTCCTATTCTAATTAAGAATAGGTCCCTCAAATCATTTTTTTAGTAGGATATAACCATTTGATCTATGTTTGGGTCAAAAGTTGATTTTTTTATTGTCATCGAATCTATTACAACTTTGGTCATTACAATAAACTCAAATAAAAAAATTGATCTTTTTATAAGATCTCTTTTATACGATGAAAATAAATATTACAACTCTTGTCAAACAGCGCAACGGACGTTTATCACCCGCTGCTTGCGTGGGATCTTTGCCTGTGCCGGGGACGTTAATATCCGTGGACCGTCGCGGATCTGATCCGGTTAGCAGAAGTTGGATAATCAATGCTCTCACTTCACGAAGGAAGTAATTGCAGTAGCGGCGATTTTGACTAAGCAAAATCACGGCTCTTCTCGGGATTTAAGACCAAGCTTAAATCCGGAGGAATAGGGGATGGGTCTCAGATCTCTCGAACTCCACTCTTTATGCACAGGAGATCGCCAAGATCTGCTAACCCTCTCTGAAATTCGTGGCTATGCACTTGAGAAACCGGCAGCACCTCGCCCTCTTGATCTCCCCCCAAAAATGAACACCCGAGCCTCTATTTATAGGCTTGGTTAGTGGTTTTCTTAGATCAAAATGAAGGATCCTCTCTATCTTCAGTTAGAAACTGTCTAACAATAATATCAGAGCAGTTGGAACCCAAAATCCCGAAAGAATCCATAAAAGAACCGAAAAAACCGCATTTTGGCCGAACAACCACCCGTGGCTCGGCCCTGGCCGGTCCACCAAATGATGGCTCGGCCTTGGCCGAGCCACTGGTCTGGTCGGGTCGCTTTGGCGCGACTCGGCCGCCAGGGGCTTTATCTGTTTTCCGGGTTTTGACTTGTCCCGTCGTTACGTGTATTTCATCGTTTCGTTGACTTGTACGCTTTCCCGATTCGTTTCGCGAACGCATGGATAGCTTGACGGTGGCCGATTAGCGCGCAGGCCACTTGGTTTGCCGATTTGGTGGCTGGTGAATATATGGGCCATTTGGAGGTGGCCGGTGAGTGTATAGGCTATTCGGTTCGCCGTTTCGCTTCATGTGTTCATCGGTGTCATATAATCCTCTTAGACTTAGATAGTGGCATTCATCACCTTCTCTCTGCCTCGAGTTGTGCGTGGATACCTATAGGCATTTTTAGACGCCTACAATCTAGTTCTTGTAGGCCTCAATTGGACCCACAACAAGTTTTTCATTAAAAAAAAGGTCGTACCAGACCATATTGCATGCGAGCAAGTTGTTTCGAGCATAAAAGGGAACTGAAAATCTCCATATTTTCAGCAAGTTGTTTCGAGTATAAAAGGGAACTGAAAATCTCCATATTTTCCCTGCTACTCTCCTCTATATGGATTGTTCTCAAAGAATTTACACTTCATTCCTCAATGCAACACTCGTGGTTTCTTTCATTATTTTTACTACCTTTCGTTATTGTCTGCTTACGCTCTTAGTGATGAAACAAACAGACATATACATTACTAAAAGAAGAGAAACAGTAAAAATCAACGTTCAGCGTTCTTTCGTATATCGATACAAGGTTTAAGCAGTCTAAATGTAAAACATTTTTACAACTAATATCCTTTCCACCTGCAATTTCTGAAAAGATCTCTAATAAAAGCTAGTAAAACACACCTAAACCTCTTAATTCTATTTATCCCTAATTAACCACATCAACAAATTCAATTCCTTAGACCAAATCACATAAAATTGTACGCTTGAATGGAAATGAAAACATGCTTCTCTATGTTAAGGGTATCCAGATGCCAAACAAGTCTCCCAAAATATCTTATCCTTCTCCCTCTCATCCTTCACCAATAATCCATCGCCATAAACCTCCACTCTCTTCTCCGTCCCTCCCTCTTTATGCGTCTCGTTGCGCTTTCTTGTTTCTGCATTAAATCTCCCCTTGTTCATGCCACTGCCAATATCATTGCGCGCGCGGTCATAAACACTGCATTCTTTTCCTCCGTAATTACTAGAAGAAACCTCAGTATAGATAGCTTGATCATACCAAACATAATCTCCTATTGACAAAATATTGTTGCATTTTGAGTCTTCAGCAAAGATCAAAGTAGGAGGAGGAAGAGGGGGAGGAGAAAATGGGGATGATGGTTGTGGTGGTAAGCAAGTATCCATAAAAGCAATATTATTACTGCAACTTGTAATATATGGAAGATATGAAGTCCATATGTCTCTCTCTCTCCATATATATATATATATACGATTAAGAAAATATCCATGTGCGGGATGATACTTGTTTAGTTTGGGTATAGATATTGATTTTGTGACAATGTACGTTTATTGAATAAAGATACCTGTCTAGCTTGGTTAGCTTGTAAAATGGGATTTTAATTTGGGCCCATAGAAGCCAGTGACGTGGTTTCTTTTTGTTTCTAGAAGGAAGTGACAAGGCTCTTCTAGAGAGGGTACCTATACCACCACCAACAAGAGCCAAGATAGAGGTGTTAGATTTTTATTTTGTTTTGTTCTATTGATGGCCTTTAATTTTGCTTTGACACGTAACGATCATGCTTTTTAACTGAATTAACCTATGTAAGTGCCTAACTAATGAATGCCCTGTTGGATAATCTAACGATCTAGACATGAATAATTGAACTAGAAATTCAGATTAAAGTTACCGTTCACCGACGAAAATAATGGAAGTCTTCTCCTCTCTTCTCCCGTAGCCAATGATGGGAATTAGGTCTCTTTTCTGCATACGGTTGAGAGGAGGGACTCCCACCCTTTTAAATAGATATTTGTGATTAACCCTACCCATCATGGTTTAATCACAACCGTGGGATTACACTCCGATTGATCCTATCCTTTAGATATTCATGATAACCACCCAACTTGATAAACTTGAAACTGTCTAACCAGACCATGTGGTTAGCATCCTGATCCTAACTTGAATCGATGACAACTTTAAATCAAATCCAAAATCGAGTAGGTTGGGCCACTTGGGTTCGTTGGATTAATCGAACCCAACATGCCCCCTGCTTTAAAACTTGTTAACCTCCCTTCTTTCTTGGCAAGCGGATGGAGTGAGACCGAGTCAAGAGTAGTTTGCAAACAAATTTGTCCAGTTTAAGCTACCTCCTCTCGAGTTTGTATGTTGTTTTTGTTCGCGTTAGTTGCAGGTACACATCATATACTATGGGAAGTCTAGTATGTCGAAGATAATTAGGAATTCTTTAAAGGATATACATCAATAAAGGTACTTAGCAGCGGACGGCAGTCATCAACTACCCGACTGTCCAACGACGATCGGATACGTAATCTAATGGGGTTGTCTCTCCTTTGAAGTATTTGCGCTACATACGACTATTTTTTAACTCCCAAAATTGGGTGACTCCTACAGATACGGATCGATCCCTAAAGTTTCCTATTTATTATGAGAATATTATTTCTGAAAAGCATAGCAACCTCTGATGAAGTAGGGTACATTTGTTTTTTCGGTTAAGTATAGGGTTACAATTAATAGGGTAGATTACAATGACCAGGAGGCATGAACTAGCTAGATACAAACATGAGCTTCAGCAAAACAACTAAACAAACCATACTGCAGAAAGGAAGAAAGGTTATATAAGCATACTGACCTTCTTCATGCGTTAATCTCGAGGCTTATAAACTTTTGACAAGTAAAAGCTCCTCACGTCCAGGTATCGGTAATCCTACTTAAATTTACTCAAATGTCATTGTAAAATAATGATCTCCTCCTGCCACATGAATTAAGCATACCCAACTATAAATGCAGAGGCACGGTTAATTTAGAAATCTACTCTCACATGTAAAAGATTTTGCAACATAAAACTGCATATGTTTGATTCACACAATTTCACGCATACGCAGAGAAACCTGATAAACTTAAAACTGTTGGGACAAACCCAGGGCCCAATAGAGCAGGGTCACAGCAATAGTAGAGCAAAAGTAGAGATAAAATATTGGACACACAGATTTACGTGGTTCGGCACTTGATTGCCTACGTCCACGGGCAAGGATAGAAGAATTCACTATGAGGAGAAAACTCTGGAGTTACAAACTCTTTCTCTTTACAAGAAGAAACTCTCTCTATTTTTTCTCTCTCACTCTTCTATATAAGAAGTTGTTTCTGTGATGAGATTTCCTTAAGGATTTGGAGCCCTATTTATAGTTTTTAGAAAAATACTATGCATAATAAAATAATAATATTTTACTGTAGCTGCGGGGTCTGCTCTTTTGTTTTCTTTCAAAAAATCAACAAAAGCTGCATTGGATGAAAGAGGTGGGCGGCTGCTTCTTTCGGTGTTGTGTCTTTGTTAGGCGCCTGACAATCTCCCACTTGAAGATTTGATTGAGTATCAATCATATCTTCATATCATTCTTTCTATCTTGTCATCTTCATGTTGCTTACGTCTCTAACAGACCACAGGAGGATCGACACCAAATGAATTTGTCAGTATTGACTGCTTTTGTTAAAAAATCTGCTAGGTTGTCTTTGGTGTGAATTTTCTGCATATCCACTGTTCCTTCTTCCACTTTCTCACGAACGAAGTGATACTGAACTCGAATGTGCTTGGTCTTTGAATGAAAGGCTGGATTTCTTGCCAAATGCAAAGCACTCTGACTGTTACAAAATAAAGATATCTTCTTTTGTTCATAGTCGAGTTCCTCCAGCACCATCTTCAACCACATCGCTTCTTTACTGGCTTGTGTAGCTGCTACATACTCTGCTTCTGTTGTTGAAGTAGCCACAACTGACTGCAGTTTTGAAATCCAGCTTACAGCTCCGCCAGCAAGTGCAAACACATAGCCTGTGGTGGATTTGCTATTATCACGATCACCTGCATAATCAGAATCAACATATCCACTGACAATAAAATCAGATCCCCCATAACATAATGCAACATTTGATGTTCCTTGAATGTATCTTAGAACCCTCTTTACAGCATTCCAATGCTCTTTACCAGGATTCGCCATGTATCGACTAACCACTCCCACTGCTTGTGCAATTTCTGGTCTTGTACAAATCATTGCGAACATTAAGCATCCCACTGCTGATGCATACGGCACTCGAGACATCTCCATCCTCTCTTCTTCACTGCTAGGACTCATACTGGAGGATAACTTGAAATTAATAGGAAGTGGGATAGAAATTGACTTACAATCTTGCATGTTAAAGCGTCGTAAGATTTTTTTCAAATAGTTCTTCTGAGAAAGCCAAATCTTCCTATTAACTCTATCTCGGTAAATTTGCATCCCTAGAATCTTGTTTGCAGATCCTAAATCCTTCATTTCAGATTCCCTAGCCAACTGAGCCTTTAATTCTTTGATACGATCTTTGTTGGGGCCTGCAACCAACATGTCGTCAACATACAACAATAAGATAACAAAGTTATCTTCACCAAACCTCTTTAAATATGCACAAGGGTCTGAATTAAGTCTGTTGTATCTAAGGCTCATGATGAATGAATCAAATCTCTTGTACCAACACCTCGGCGCCTGTTTTAGACCGTACAGAGATTTGTTCAATCTGCAAACCAAGTTCTCTTTTCCTTTTTCTTCAAAACCTTCTGGTTGGAGCATGTAAATTTCTTCTTCAAGATCTCCATGAAGAAATGCTGTTTTCACATCTAGCTGTTCTAGATGTAAGTCAAATATAACGCTCATAGCCAGGACTATTCGGACTGTTGTTAGTCGAACTACAGGAGAAAATATTTCATTAAAATCAATACCTTCTTTCTGAGCATATCCTTTTACCACCAATCTAGCACGATATCGCTCCACCTGATCATCGCCGTTTTGCTTGATCTTGTAGACCCATTTGTTTCCAATTGTCTTTCTTCCTTACGGCAGTGACACAAGTTCCCAAGTCTTGTTTTTATAGAGAGCTTCAATTTCTTCCTGCATTGCTACCATCCACAAAGATGCATCTGTGCCATTTATAGCTTCATGAAAAGTTGATGGCTCTCCATCTTCTGTTAGAAGACAATATGCAACATTACTCTCCGTAATATACTCCGAGTGTCAAGTCGGTGGTCTTCTCTCACGAGTTGACCTTCGAACTTCTGGAGCCTCGGACTCAACCGGTTCTTGTACATCATGCTCCGGTGTTGCTTCAGAAGAATTCGGATTATCTTCTACCTGAACAGCTACAGTCTCTGAGTCCTTCCTCGAACTGCTTTCTTTCTCTTCACTTTGTAGTTGGTTCTCTACAAAGATAACATCTCTGCTGATGATAACCTTGTGGGCAGTGGGATCCCACAGGCGATACCCCTTTACTCCATCAGCATACCCTAAGAATATGCATTTTCTGGATTTAAATCCAGCTTTGTAATTTCTTGGGCATTGTACATTACGTACACTGGACATCCAAATATATGAAGGTTGGAATAATCAGCTGGCTTGCCAGTCCACATCTCCACCGGCGTCTTCAATTGTATTGCAGTTGATGGAGATCGATTCACCACATAACAGGCGGTTTTTACTGCTTTCACCCAAAAGACTTTATCCAGATTTACAGTTACCAACATAGCTCTTGTTCTTTCCAACAGAGTTCTGTTCATCCGCTCCGCCACTCCGTTGAGGAGTATAAGCCGTACTGAATTGTCTTTTGATACATTCTTGCTTGCAGAATGCTAGGAATTCACCGTCTGTGTATTCTCCTCCATTATCTGACCTCAAGCACTTGATCTTCTTCTCAGATTCAAGCTCGACCCGCGCTTTATAGGCTTTAAAGACTGAGAACACATCCGCCTTCTTCTTGATAGGATACACCCAACATCTCCTAGAGTAATCATCAATAAAAGATACAAAGTACTTTGCTCCTCCTAAGGATGTAACTGGTGCTTGCCATACATCAGAATGAACCAGTTCCAGAATAGCCTTGCTTCTAGAACTCGATGTGTTGAACTTTAGCCGATGCTGCTTACTTGTAACACAATGCTCGCAGAATGGAAGAGCTACTGAATTAAGACCAGGAAGCAGCTTCTGATCGGAGAGAACCTTCAAGCCTCGTTCTGACATGTGGCCTAGTTTACGATGCCACATCATGGTTTGTTCTTCTCCACGGCTGGTTGATGCCACACATGAATCAACTTCCTGCATGGTTTCTCTCTTGAGCATGTACAGATTTGTAGCTATCTTTTCTCCTTTTATCACCACAAGCGCCCCTCTAACAATCTTCATGATCCCATTTTCGATATGGGTCTTGCATCCGAGCTCATCTAATTGTCCCAAAGACAATAGATTCTTCTTCAAGCCCTTCATATGTCGCACATCTTGAATGGTGTGTATTGTACCATCAAACATTTTGATTTTGATAGTGCCAATACTAAAAATCTCCAAGGCATGATCATTCCCCATGAATACAGATCCTCCTGAGATAGGTTCATATTTGTGAAACAATTCTCTCCGAGAGGTCATGTGCCAAGAGGCTGCTGAATCTAGAAGCCAGACATCAGCAAACTTCTTTCTGCCTTCATCAACAGTGGTTGCTCCACTGAATAGAATTTCACCATCATCTGATGTGCTGACAACGCATCCTTGAGATGTTGATGGCTCTGAAGACTTTTTATCTCCACTCTTCTTGTTGTGCCAACACTCCGATTTGACGTGCCCTCTTTTGCCACAGTTATAGCATTTGACATTCTTCTTACTTCTTGATTTGGATCTACCGTGGGTATGACTCCCACTGGAGCCACGTTCCGTTGATCTTCCTCTCGTCACCGACAAGGCCTCCGCTTGCTGCGAACTTGCATGCCTGTCTTCCTTGTTCTTGCGCCGATTTTCTTCTTCCAGAACAGCGGCTGCAACGTCGTCAAAAACTAGATAGTCCGTGAGGACGTTGTTCATCAGGTTAATGATGAGTTGATCATACGAGTCAGGTAGACTCTGAAGTAGAAGTTCTGCACGTTTATTTGCACCAACTGTATACCCCAACGTTGTGAGTTGGGAGAACAGTGTGTTTAGGGTGTTAATGTGGTCGGTCATCGATGTAGATTCCGCCATCCTAAGAGTGTAAAGTCTCCTTTTTAAGAAGATTTTATTGTGCATGGATCTCGCCTCATATAGCTTTGTTAGAGTATCCCAGATCTCCTTTGCTGTCTTCTTCTCCTGTATGCTTGACAGCACCCCGTCTACTAATGTCAGATGGAGATTTGCAATAGCATTTTCATCCATCTCGTTCCACTTCTTATCATCTGTGATGTCGTCCGGCCTTACACTGATGGCCGCTAGACAATTATCTTTTCTCAAGATAGCCTTTATCTTCAACTTTCACAATGAGAAATTACTCCCGTCAAATTTCTCGTTCTTGAACTTCGCCGCCATTGCTTCTACCACGAACAGTAACTTCTTACTATTTCACGTAAATAGTACTGTACTTATGAACAGTAACCGTATTTGTGAATAGTACCGTTTTTGTGAACAGTGTCGTACTCGTGAATAGTACCCGTCACCTTCAAAGGGTAAATGATAACCTAACTTATTTTCTGATGTGGAGGATCCACCTTTGGTGGCAGCCACAGAGCATACGATAAGTAGATATATACAAGTACCCTAAGTTGGCTCTGATACCACTTGTTGGGACAAACCCAGGGCCCAATAGAGCAGGATCATAGCAATAGTAGAGCAAAAGTAGAGATAAAATGTTGGACACACAGATTTACGTGGTTCGGCACTTGATTGCCTACGTCCACGGGCAAGGATAGAAGAATTCACTATGAGGAGAAAACTCTGGAGTTACAAACTCTCTCTCTTTACAAGGAGAAACTCTCTCTATTTTTTCTCTCTCACTCTTCTATATAAGAAGTTGTTTCTGGGATGAGATTTCCTTAAGGATTTGGAGCCCTATTTATAGTTTTTAGAAAAATACTATGCATAATAAAATAATAATATTTTACTGTAGCTGTGGGGCCCGCTCTTTTGTTTTCTTTTAAAAAATCAACAAAAGCTGCATTGGATGAAAGAGGTGGGCGGCTGCTTCTTTCGGTGCTGTGTCTTTGTTAGGCGCCTGACAAAAACAACGGGGGGGGTATCTGATTTTAAATACGTGGAAAGTTGAAACTGATAATCAGAAGTCCAACTACGTTAATTATCAAATGGAAACTCACTAAAAGATGCACGCAACAATAGGATTCAAGGTTAGAATTTCAAAACGTTGTCTATATTCTGCAGTGGCAATCATGCAAGAAACTCATCCGTATCGTGCCAAGAGAAAAGATCAAAGGACATTTTGTGATGAAAGTTATAAATTTGATTTATCAAATTCCCCGTCTGTATTAATTTCATCCTCTGCAAGACTAAGAAATAGCATGAGTCAGATTTCCAAAAACACCTTGAAGTTTACAAGAAAGACGGTTAGTGTAGAGGCTAAGGTTTTGGTTAGTTCTGATACCATGTTATATATTGGGTAATTGACATGTTTCCAAAGAGAGGCAGTCAGATTATATATGTATATTAAAGAAAATAGAATACAGTTACATAACCTTTCAATGTGGGACTAAACAAATAGAGTACAACTACATGTTTTAAGAGGCCTTAAGTTGTTCAAAGTCATGTCATCCAAGGATCTCCAGTTGTTCGTGAGCTTTTATTCATTTCATTAGCAATATGCCAATATCATATTCTATTGGACAGTCCAACCCTGAAGCAAAAAGTGTAACTAACATTTGTTGAATTTGACTTCTGCAAGGTCATGATTGCTTCATTTACTATCACTAATACAAACATGAACCATCTATATTTTGAAGCCTTTAAATTAGAGGATTCAGGTTTTTTTGTGGTACAATACTACATAAGAAAAGGAATTTGAAGCAAACAGGCACATGAACTTCAAATAAATGAATCATTTTCTTTAATAAAAGTATCTAAATACATTCCTTTACACTGGACAAGAAAATAGAAAATAAAACGTAAATACTAGAGAAATAAAGAAATAATATGAAGTGCATACTGGTATACAAAAAACAAACAGCAGATCCTTTTTCCCCAAATGTTTGGGCTGAATAAATCCTTTTCACTCTGCATAATTAGATATTTATAGCAAGTAGTTATACTTATTAGAATTAGGATAAATCATGTATATTGCAAACCAAACTCGTGTATCATAGAACGAAATAAATGTAGGGACCAAATCATGTATGAAAGTGAAGTTTCTCAGAGGATGACGCATCTATGCTCAGGTGGTAAGCATGAAATCTCTATTATTTATAATGCGTTATTTGGAGATGTTCCTCATGTTAGATGGTATAAAACTGCGTCGAATGCTTTGACGGTTCCAAAACATGCTTTTGTTACTGGTTAGCTTTCCAGAATAGATTGTTGACTCAAGATAGACTATGTAGAAGAACTCACCTGAACAAGGGGGCGAAGTGGTTCAGGCGAGGTTGAACAGGTGACGAGGGTTTGAAGGTGAGGTCGAGCTTGGGAGGCGAGGTCGAACTCGCCTATAGGCTGGAAAGGCGAAGGCGAAGGCGAGCAGGTGCAGGCGCAGGCGATGTTGAACTCGCCTGTAGGTAAGGGAGTCGCCTGATGGCTCGCCTGTCATGTGCGCGGGGCTTGAGGTGATCGCAAGAGTTCACCTGTCACGTGGTTGGATCCAGCTGGACCCAGCTGGAGAGAGCTCGCCCTAGGGTTTCCCTATAAAAGGGAAACCCTGTTCATAGGGGAGGTTGAGCGGCAGAGCGGAATTGGCAAGGAGCGGAGCACGTGAGCAGGAGAGAAAAAAAATCCCCAGAGGATGCGGCTTATTTTTTTCTCAGCGAATTTAAGCCCCTTTTGTCCCATTCTCATAAATTTGAGAAGAGGGTTGGTGAAATTACTTGTTATTTGATTGAGAAATCTCAACATTGAGATCTTCTCTCTTATTTGTAATTTCTTATTATTAATAAGAAATTATTGTGTTGCTCCCGTAGACGTAGGCAGATTTGTCAAACCACATAAAAAATCTGATGTCTTGCATTTGTGATACTTGTTTCTGGTTGTTGATTAGTGTTCCAATCTTGTTTGTAATTGTGTACCTTCGGTTCCGCTGCGCACAACAAGTGGCATCAGAGCTCCGGGTTTAGCTTGGGGTTCGATTTGGAGAAGAAATCTAGTGCTTGAATTCTCATTTGAAGAGATTGGATTATCGAGATGACCGAAACAAGTACATCGGGATCATCTCTGTCGAAGGCGATACAAGAGTTGAGCATTAATAATACAAAAATTAATGTTTAAAAGTTTGATGGCAAGATAAATTTCGGTTTGTGGAGGTATCAAGTGATGGATGCATTAGAAGCCCAAAATTTGGAGGAGACTCCTAAATTACAAGAGAAATCCAAGGATATGGAGGACAATGTTTGGAAGAAAATGAATAGTAGAGCGTGTGGGGTTATCGATCATGTTTAACACCAGACTTGATTTATGATGTGATGAACGAGACATCGGCGAAACGGTAATGGGAAACACTTATTGAGAAGTATTTGACGAAGAGCATTGAGAATCGACTTCATTTGAAGAAGAGGTTTTATCAATTCAAAATGAAGAGGGGAGTTTCCATTAGAGAACATGTTAATAACTTCATAAAATTGCTATCGGATATGGCCAATATGGATATCATGGTAGAGGATGAAGATAAGGCGATGTTGTTGCTATGTTCATTGTCAGAGGTTGATTTTGGTACCTTTGTCCTTACGATGATCAATGGTAGAACCACTATCAGCTATAAGGATGTGACCTCAGCATTGGTGAACTATGAGTTGAGGAAGAGTGATAGTGAACCCTCCGAAAAGGTATCGGGAGATGCATTGGTAGTAAGAGGTCGTAGTCCAAACCGCCGTCCATTTAATCGTTCCAAGTCGAAGCAAGGAGATGGCTATAAGAGTATTGGTAGAAATCAATATCGCTTTTGTAAAGAAGAAGGGCATCGAAAGATCAACTGCCCCAAGTTGAAGGACAAAGCCGGGAAGAATAAAGGGAAAGTCATACAGGCTTCAGAGGTGAATGTTGCCAAGGCTAGTGGCGACAATTCAGATTCAGATTCTTCGGGCTACTCATGTCCAGCATTACCGTCAGTTTGTTATGCTGACCCTACGGAGTGGTTGTTAGATTCAGGTGCTACATATCATATTTTCTCTAGGAGGGATTGGTTCTCCAGCTTTGAGGAGCTGGAAAGAGGGGATGTCGTGCTTATGGGAAATGACCACGTATGCCCTATCAGTGGTATTGGTACACTCTGGATCAAGATGTATGACGGGGTGTCTAAAGAGTTGAAGGAAGTAAGATTCGTTCCTCAATTGACGAAGAATATCATTTCACTTGGAACTTTGGAAGCAGCAGGCTATAGAGTGATCTTGGAGAATACAACTCTGAAGGTCACAAAGGGATCCATGATGGTGTTGTGAGGTGTCAGGGAAAATAATATTTACTACTTAAAGGGCAATACAGTAACAGGGGGTATGGCAGCTTCGATTACCACAGAGAAGGATACTACCAGCTTATGGCACATGAGATTAGGACATACTGGTGATAAGTCCCTACAGGTATTGGCAAAATAGGGGCTATTGAAGGGTGCAAAAACCTACAATATGGAGCTGTGTAAACATTGCATACTTTGGAAGAAGACAAAAGTGAAATTCGGCATCACAATTCACAACACCCAAGGTATATTAGATTATGTTCATACCGATATTTGGGGTCCTTCCAAGAACACATCTCTTGGTAGGGCCAATTATTTTATCACTTTTATTGATGATTATTCCAGGAGAAATTGGGTATACCCTATGAAGCATAAACATAAGGTCCTGGATATATTTGTGGAGTGGAAGAAGAAAGTAGAGTTGCAGACAAGTAGAAAGGTGAAAGTACTCCGTTTGGATAATGGTGGTGAGTACAAGATTGATCTATTTTTGTGGTTTTACCAGGATCACGGTATTAGGCGACACTTCACAGTTAGGGAGACACCGCAACAAAATAGGGTGGCCGAGAGATTGAACTGTACCTTGCTGGAAAAGATGCGTTGTATGCTCTCACAGAGTGGATTAGCAAGATTCTTTTGGGCCGAGGCATTGGTTTATACGAGCCATCTCGTGAATAGGTTATCGTGCACTGCGATACATGGAAAGGCTCCTATGAAAAAATAGTCTGGTTCAACGGCTAGTGATTATGAGTTGCTCCGGATATTCGGGTGTCCAGCTTACTATCATGTGAATGATGGGAAATTGAATCCGAGAGCTAGAAAAGCAGTCTTCGTGGGCTTTAGAGATGGAGTTAAAGGCTTCAAGTTGTGGGATCCACAAGACAAGAAGATGATCATTAGCAGAGATGTCATATTTGATGAGGCTCACATGATAAGGTCTCAGATTCCTCAGCAGGTGGAGGAAGGACAGACTAGTAGGGTATCGTAGCAGGTGGAGGATGATATGACTCCACAGACTTCAGATAGTACGGTATCTATTGAGACTCCTACAAAAGTGACACTGGGAGGAGATGATATGATAGATGGGTAGGTAGAGGATACAGTGGATGTTGAGACTCAGGAACATGGTCATTTTCAGGAGTCCATTACAGCTAATAGACCAAGAAGAAATATTCATCAACCAGCTAGATATGATAACGTGATGGTTGCATATGCTTTATCAGCTGAGGTCGTTGATGATTTGGTTCCTTCTACATATAAGGAAGCAGAATCAAGCTCTGATTCAATCAGGTGGAGGGAGGCTATGGAGGAAGAGATGCACTCTCTTCAGCAGAACGACACTTGGGAACTTGTAAAGCTACCGAAGGGTAAGAAGGCTATTTGATGCAAGTGGGTATATCCTACGAAAGAAGGATCTTCTATTAGAGACATTCGATTCAAAGCCAGATTGGTTGCTAAGGGATATGCACAGCAAGAGGGTGTTGATTACAACAATGTATTTTTACCTGTTGTGAAGCATTCGTCGTTTCGTATTTTATTGGCATTGGTGGCACAACTCGATTTGGATTTAGTCCAGATAGATGTTAATACAACCTTTCTGCATGGAGATTTAGAAGAGGAGATCTACATGATACAATGGTTCAAAGCTCTAAGAAAGGAAGAATTGGTATGCAAGCTGAAGAAATCTTTTTACGGATTGAAGCAATCACTGCGACAATGGTACAAGAGATTTGACAGCTTCATGATTGATTGAGGGTACACGAGAAGCCCATATGACCCGTGTGTTTATATTCACAAGCTACAGAATGGTGAGTATATTTATTTGCTGTTATATGTTTACAATATGCTCATAGCTTTCGGGAATACTTCAGCTATTAAAAAGTTAAAAAAGGAGCTATCATCCGAATTTGAGATGGAGGACCTTGGAGAAGCAAAGAAGATATTAGGATGAAGATTGAGAGAGACAGGATGAAGGGAAGGTTAAAGTTGACACAGAGGAGTTACTTGCAGAAGATGCTGAAGAAATTCAGTTATGATGGCAATGCTAAGGCGGTGAGTACTCCATTAGCTCCTCACTTTAAGCTACCAGTTAAGATGTCACCTGTTTCAGTTAAGGACCATGAATACATGTCCAAAGTTTTATATGCCAATGTTGTGGGTAGCTTGATGTATGTGATGGTGTGTACAAGGCCAGATTTGTCACAGACTGTGAGCATGGTATCAAGATACATGCACGACCCCGGGAAGGGTCATTAGGAGGCCCTGAAGTGGATTCTACGGTATATAAAAGGTACCGTGGATATTGATTTGGTATTCGAGAAGAATGGGAAGAATGGGCAGGATTGTATTGGTTATGTTGATTCTAATTGTGCGGGGGATCTTGACAAGCGTCGGTCTACTACTCGATATGTGTTTACACTAGCAGGAGTACTGGTATGTTGGAGATGCACACTTCAGTCTATAGCGGCTCTCTCCACTACGGAGGCAGAGTATATGGCATTGACTGAAGCTGTAAAGGAGGCTTTGTGGTTGCAGGGGTTATTGGATGACTTAGGGATTGCACAGGATATCATCATGATACATTATGATAGCATGTCAGCTATCTATTTGGCCAAGATATCATGCCTGTACAAAGCACATTGATATTAGATTTCATTTTGTTCGAGACGTATTAGATGATGGAGACATCAGATTGGAGAAGATCCACACAAAGGACAATCTGGCAGGTATGTTGACCAAAGTTGTCACTGGAGTGAAATTTGGTCATTGTTTGGAATTGTTAAACATTCTTTGTTGTTGAGGGTCTTTGAAGGCCATCAGGGGAACTACGTGAAGGCTTGATTCCTTAGGCAAGAGGATACGTAGGTAGTCATTTATGATGCAGCCGATTTGGTGAATAGACATCGACGTTTGGAGTATGGTCTCATCCTCATTTGGTTCCTGACTTGTTGTGGATTGAGTCCGTTGTCGTGAATTGTTTCACTTCGTACTGGACGTAACAAGTGGGATATTTGGTTTGTTTGGTGTTGGCTCAGTTTTGGAAAAACTTTACCGAGGTGGAGATTTGTAGAAGAACTCACCTGAATAAGGGGGGCGAAGTGGTTCAGGCAAGGTTGAACAGGCGACGAGGGTTTGAAGGCGAGGTCGAGCTTGGGAGGTGAGGTCGAACTCGCCTGTAGGTTGGAAAGGCGAAGGCGAAGGCGAGCAGGTGCAGGCGGGTGAGAAAGCTTAGGTGATGTCGAACTTGCCTGTAGGCGAGGGAGTCGCCTGATGGCTCGCCTGTCGTGTGCGCGGGGCTCGAGGTGATCGCAGGAGTTCGCCTATCGCGTGGTTGGATCCAGCTGGACCCAGCTGGAGAGAGGTCGTCCTAGGGTTTCCCTATAAAAGGGAAACCCTGTTCACAGGGGAGCTTGAGCGGCAGAGCGGAGCGCGTGAGCAGAAGAGAAAAAAATCCCTAGAGGCGATGGCTTATTTTTTTTTCTCAGCGAATTTAAGCCCCTTCTGTCCCATTCTCATAAATTTGAGAAGAGGGTTGGTGAAATTAAATTATGGTTTTGTGTATTTAAGAGAGAAAGTTTGAGCATTGATTTTAGATTGAAATCACTTGCTATTTGATTGAGAAATCTCAAGATTGAGATCTTCTCTCTTATTTGTAATTTCTTGTTATTAATAAGAACTTATTGTGCCGCTCTCGTGGACGTAGGCAGATTTGCCGAACCACGTAAAAAATCTGGTGTCTTGCATTTGTGATACTTGTTTGTGGTTGTTGATTAGTTTTCCAATCTTGTTTGTAATTGTGTGCCTTCGGTTCCGCTGCGCACAACAGACTGAATATGTGTGTTCTGCGTAATAATGGTGTTGCACATCACCCCCACCTTTTCTTTGCTTGTGCATATTCTTGTGAGGTGTGGAATTGCGTCATGGATTGGTTCGATGGCTCCAGGGAAAGTGCTTTGTGAAGCAGGTGGATTGTGCTGGCCTTGCTGCTACAGTCTATTATTCGCGGAAAGAAAGGTACGGGAGGGTTCATGAACTGGGAAGTTTGCATGCTGCTGACGTGGTAAAGCAAATCAAAACTTGTACTTTGACTACCCTGTTTCTTTTTAGAATTCCTGATAAATATAGGCCATGGCTTGAGATCATATGCCATAGCTGATAGATGAAGTATTAATAGATTGTTGCATAGGGGATTTTTTGTGGTTGTTCTCTTTGAGGTTCTTTCGAGCGCACGTATCGATGGGGTATATTCTCTGAGGCTGTAAATTTTGACGTAGTAAAAAGATAAACAGGGGAAGATGTATGTCTACAGGTTACTGACAAATTGGGAAGTCCCCGTCCAGATTAGTTTTAAATAGCTGCCATCTAGTCAACTCTAGACATATAACAGAAGCCAGATACGATCTCATAAAGTCATATAAAGTCGGTTTCTGCCAAACTAAGAGAGAGGCCAAAGTTGTCCTTTACTTCAATGTTTTCTATTATGCGATTTCAGAAGAAGCAAGAATGAAACGGAAGAGTAATCCGGTTATTTACAAATCAATTTATTCAAGAAATCATAAATAAATAAAACCGTTGCACCACATCGTGCAAGGAAATGCGTGGTGTTCATGGCTTACCCATCTGGGAAACTCATTTCCTTGAAAACCAACAAAATTGTCTACGTTTCACTTTCACTTGAGCTTTGGGTACGCCATGGGAAAATCACTCCATCGTTACAACAACGAAATTCAAGTTACATCTGGATGATTAATGGAAAATGTCAAGACATGCATCCAATGCTACGCTTTACAACCCAATGCATGCCATTGTGGGGCCCAGAATATGTAAAAATATTTACTTCCGAGCATCGTCAAGATTTCATTGGTCATAAACTCACAGCAGTTATCGCGTTATAAAGATACACATTCGCCTATGCAAGGCAATAATATTCGTAAACGCTTTACCTATATAATTCGGATTGAGAAAAAAGACTTGATGCATTGCCGAACAACAAAAAATGTAGAAGTAATCGGTATTGAGTTTAGTACATAGGCAGCGGGATCTGTCCCAAAAGTTCTCGTTTCAACTTCGACTTGGGAGCCGTCTTCAACAACGTGTTCTAGCGGAAAAATTACCTTCAGTACTGAGTCTTCTTGAAAATATTGTCAGGTGAAATCGTGTCTTTGTTATTCATCATTAGGGATATAAATATACAAGAGGTTTACATGGTTAGGAAATTAAGTTAGGTAACAATCCTAACGTAATCCAATCACCAAGATTCTTTCCTATCAAAATATAATCACTCCAAGATTCTTTCCTACAAAATATAATCACTCTTAAATATAATATATACATTCCATATATAACAACGTGCCATATATGCCAATACTCCCCCCCCCCCCTCAAGTTGGAGCATGAGGATCGCAAGTGCCCAACTTGCCACAAAGAAAATGAAATTGAGATTTCCCCAAAGCTTTGGTGAAAATATCTGCAAGCTGAACAGTAGTAGGAACATAAGACGGGGAGATGAGACCCTCCTGAATAGCGTCACGAACAAAATGACAATCCACCTCAATATGTTTAGTGCGTTCATGGAACACCGGATTTTTAGCAATATGTAAGGCAGATTGACTATCACAAAACATAGGAATAGCGTGAGGGTGATGAATACCCAAACTGAGTAACAAAGCCTTCAACCACTTAAGCTCACATGTAAGGCTCGCCATAGACCGATACTCAGCCTCGGCAGAGGAACGAGAGACCGTATGTTGTTTTTTAGTCCGCCAGGAAATTGGTGACTGCCCAAGAAACACGAGCCAGCCAGATAGAGAACGTCGTGTGAGTGGGCATGCGGCCCAATCGGAGTCACACCAACCTTTGAGAGATAAATCACTATCCGCGCGAAGAAGTATGCCCTGGCCTGGAGTACCTTTCAAATAACGCACAACACGTAAGGCCGCATCCCAATGATCTTGACGCGGGGCCTACAGAAACTGAGAGAGAACATGTACAGAATATGCCAGGTCAGGTCGGGTGACAGCTAAATAAATAAGACGCCCTAGAAGACGCCGATAAGGTTCAGGGTCCTCAAGCAGCGCTCCTTTCGAACAAGCAAGCGAGTGATTCTGCTCGAGAGGAAAGGAAGCTGGCCGAGCACCAAGAAGACCAGTTTCAGAAATAATATCCAGAGTATACTTCCGCTGGCTAAGAAATAAACCGGAAGAACTACGTGCCACCTCGATACCAAGAAAATATTTTAAAACACCAAGGTCCTTCATATGGAAGCAATCACCCAGATACTGTTTAAAATGTTGGATCGCCACAGAATTATTCCCGGAAATAATTAAATCATCAACGTAAACCAAAACATTTAACTGGATATCACCCCGAGAACGAGTAAATAAAGAATAATCAGCATAAGATTGGAGAAATCCATATCCCTTTAGTGCAGCAACCAGTTTGGCAAACCAACAGCGAGGTGCCTGTTTTAAGCCATATAAGGACTTACGAAGACGACATACCAAAGTAGGATCCGATGTCGCGAAGCCGGGAGGAGGTTTCATATAAACTTCCTCATCAAGATCACCATGTAAAAAGGCATTATGGACATCCATCTGATGCAGCTCCCAATTCTTTGATGCTGCAACGGCTAAGAAAGCACGAACGGTCACCATCTTGGCGACAGGTGCGAATGTCTCGTTGTAATCGAGACCCTCAACTTGATGATTGCCAAAAACCACCAAACGAGCCTTGAGACGTTCAATGCTCCCATCAGAGTGGTACTTTATTTTGTACACCCAACGACAACCCAATGCACTTTTCCCAGGGGGAAGAGGTTCCATGGTCCAAGTAGCATTATCCTCAAGAGCGCGGATCTCAGAGTGCATAGCATGACGCCAACCTGCATCTTGTATAGCTTCCTTAAAAGATTTTGGCTCACAACCTGTAGTAACTGCTGCAAGAAAATCTCGGTGGCGCTGAGAAAATTTGTCACAGTTAACATAGTGTGCTATAGGAAAAGGAGTACCTGAGGAAAGCTGTGGCATGGGTGAAATAGGAGATGGAATCTTTTTAAGAACTGTATGCGTAGCATAATCACGTAACTTAACGGAGGGAAATTTCTCACGCCTGCCTCGACCTAAGGCCTGCTCATCGGCAACTGTCTGTTCATCGGATCCTGCATGTTTGCCGGAACTGGAGGTAGCACGAGTAGATGTCTCCTCCTGCGGCTGTGCATGCGTGCTATCGACACGATGAGTATCCGATACACACGGCTGTGGCTCCATGGCCGTGCCCAAGTAATCCAAAAAATCTACACCCCCGTCAAAGAAAGAAGGAAACTCGACAGAGGCTGGATCATCTGAAGGAGCAGTGAGATCGACAAAAGGGAACATATTCTCATAGAATTTAACGTCCCGAGAAACGAAATATTCTTGATTGTCAAGGTCAAACAATCGCCATCCTTTTTTGCCAAATGGATAGCCCACAAAAATGCATTTTCTACTACGACTTGCAAATTTATCCCCTTTTTCCCGTTGGTTATGAGCAAAGCACAAACATCCAAACACCCGCAATTCATTATAACAAGGCATAGTTCCAAATAAAACCTCATATGGCGTATGATTTTGAAGTATACTGGAAGGAGTTCTATTGATGAGATGAGCGGCTGTTAAAATACATTCCCCCCAAAAAGACACAGGTAAGTGACCTTGGAATCTCAGGGCGCGGGCCACATTCAAAATATGACGGTGTTTACGCTCAACGCGTCCATTTTGTTGAGGTGTTCCCACACAAGATGTTTGAAACAAAACACCATTGGCAAGAAAATAATCTTTTAAACAGTTAAATTCTGTACCATTATCACTACGCACCATTTTAATCGTTTGAGAGAATTGCCTATCAATCATGGCAACAAAAGACATAAACATCTTGAACACCTCCTTTTTATCAACCAGCAAATATACCCACACAGCACGGGAAAAATCATCCACAATAGTCAAAAAATATTTCGCACCACAGGAAGAAGGAGTGTTATAGGGCCCCCACAAATCGCAATGAATCAACTCAAATATCCGAGAGGATTTATTATTACTTAAAGGAAAAGGATCTCTAGAATGTTTAGCGCGATGACAAGTTTCACATGGTTTAGACAAATGTTCCGTAGAATTACTCACAGGAGGAATCAACTTAACGACATTCTCGGATGGATGTCCCAAACGTTTATGCCAGAGATCCACAGAAGAGGTCACATTGTTCACCATAACTGTTTGCACCGTTGACATCTGCCTGAAGTAGTAGAGTCCATCCCGTCTTTCACCCATTCCAATCAGCTTCCTCGAGTGAAGGTCCTGAATAGCACACATGTTAGAAGCAAATTGGACAAAGCATTTCATATCATCATTAAGTTGCGAGACTGAAATCAAATTGCAATTTAATTTGGGAACATAAAGAACATGTCTGAGACAAATCTGATCAGACAGTTGTATATTCCCCTCCTTAGTGGCAACCACTTTCTGACCATCGGGTAGACCAACGGGGCACGCGGTTATGGCTTGAACATTAGTGAGAGAAGCAAGATTACCGGTTACATGATTTGATGCGCCGGTATCAATAATCCAAGAAGTAGTATCAAACTCACCATTCATGCGTTCAGTAAAGGATTGTGGATTACCAAAAGCCGCCACAAGAGCACGCCATTGCTCAGCAGAAAAACCGGGCAGAGGTATCGAAGCCGACACCGACCCACCAGTTGGTCCGGCGCTGGTCTGTCCAACGGTCGTACCAGGACCGTTTTCTATGATAGCTGCATTCGCCCGAACAATCTCCTTACCACCACCAATACCCGAGGATGCCAACTTTCCACGACCAGCCCCTTTTTTGTCAGTACGTGGTCGGTCGCCCCACCACTCAGGATAACCAAGCAACTGGAAACAATTCATAACATCGTGACCTGGGTGCTTACAATGAGAGCACATCAAACTGGACTTATCAACCTTGGTCGTGCGACCCCGTCCTCGACCTTCCGTACGCACAGCAAATCCCACCACGTCCTGCCGCTCATCTTTGGATTGAGTAATACCACGAACGCGCTCCTCCTGAGAAATCTGGTGAAAAGCACGGTTGAGTGTAGGAAGCGGGACTTGAGAAAGTAAGTTGGAACGAAGATTCCCATAGTAATCAGAACACAACCCCATTAAGAACTGGTGAAATCGTTCCGCTTCCCGACGTTGTTCATGCAAAGCACCCAGGTTGCAAGTACACTTACCGCACTTACAACCAATAATTGGTTCATAATTATTGAGTTCATCCCATAAAACCTTAAGCCGCCCAAAATACGTAGCGACCGGCATGGTCTTAGATTGCTCACACCGAGTAATATCAGTTTTTAGTTGATGAATACGTGGCCCATCAACTACCGAAAATCGTTCCTTCAAATCTTCCCAAAGCAATTTCGCATCATCATATTTGGAGAGGGTAAGTTTTACCTCAGGAGCAATAGTATTCATGATCCATGACACAAGCATGGAATGGATAGTCAGCCAATCCTCCTCCGTACAAGGTGTCTCAGGAGCTTTGATAGTGCCATTCACGAATCCAAATTTGCGCCGTGCCCGGAGAGCAAGACGAACAGAGCTAGACCAATCATCATAATTGTCACCGTTGAGACGAACCGGAGTAATAAAATCACCGGGACGATCCTGGGGTCCCAAAAAATATGGTGAAGTATGATCAATTTTTGCCGGCGGTGTCTCCGACGAAGCCGTATTGTCGCCGTCCACCATGGTAGTACCGTCCGTGAGCCCTAGCCAATGGGCTCTGATACCATGAAAATATTGTCAGGTGAAATCGTGTCTTTGTTATTCATCATTAGGGATATAAATATACAAGAGGTTTACATGGTTAGGAAATTAAGTTAGGTAACAATCCTAACGTAATCCAATCACCAAGATTCTTTCCTATCAAAATATAATCACTCCAAGATTCTTTCCTACAAAATATAATCACTCTTAAATATAATATATACATTCCATATATAACAACGTGCCATATATGCCAATACTTCTTCAACCATTATCGATGAAAGAAATCGAGGATGAAGGCCAATAGAAAGACGGCGATGACTGGGGACTTTGGAGATTTTTTTAAAAGAGAGAGCAAAGATGGATTTTTGTGAAATCGGCGAAGGAATTGAGGAAAAGAATTGAGAAAAACTTGAAAAATAAGCAAGACAGACTCCACCACACCCTGATGTGGTGTCTGCCATACCCAGGTGGCAGGGTGTGGCAGAATCTGCCCTGTTTGTCATGGGTGTGGTATCTGTCATACCCTGGTGTGACAGAATCTACCATGTTTATCATAGGTGTGGTGTCTGCCACACCCTGGTATGACAGAATTGTCATGTTTGTCATGGGTGTGGCAGACTCGTTTTTAGAATTCTAATCTGTTTGGGATTATGTTTTGTTATAAATAGAGCCACGTTTTTTTAGGGTTTTCTATCGATTAATTGGGTAGCTTAAATGTGATTTTCATCACAGAAAAGAGAGATCTTTCTGAGTAATTTGTTTGAGGGTTTAGTTTGAGAGATTTAAGAGATTTGTTTGAGAGGTTAGTTGAGTGGTCTTATAATCTCTACTTTGTATTCTCTTTCTCTATAGTGGAAACTTATTCCTTTTTGCCCCGTGGATGTAGGCAATTTGCCGAACCACGTTAAACTTTTGTGTTTGAGTTAGTATCGTTATTTTAGATTGTTTTAGTTTTCTCTCTCGACATTTGTGTTTGTTCCGTCGCGCACAACAAGTGGTATCAGAGCTCAGGTTACGCTTGGGCTATTTGAAGGAGTAGATCACTTTGGAAGTTCGTCTAGGGCTTCGTTTGGAGTTAAAGGTGTGATCTTTTTGGTAAAAATTCTATTTTTTCTTAGTTTTGGATCTATTCTTCGTTTGTTCTGCTTTGGTTGTTGGTGCTTTGAGGAATTATGGCTGGGAAAGAAGGAGTTGTGGAGGATACTTCAGGTGTGAAGACCGTTCAAAGTTTGAATATTCACTCTATGAAGATAGACGTGGAGAAGTTTAATGGCACTAACAATTTTATACTTTGGTGATGTGAAGTCTTGGATGCGCTCAACGCGCAAAATTTGGAAGATACTTTAGAATTGGATGACAAGCCAGGTGATATTAATGAGAGGGTTTGGAAGAAGATGAATCGAACGGCGTGTGGTGTGATTAGGTCTTGTTTGACTCAATATTTAAAGTATGATATGATCAATGAGACTTCAACTAAGAATATTTGGGAGATCCTTGAGAGAAAGTATTTGACCAAGAGTGTAGAGAATCGATTGCATTTGAAGAAGAGACTTTATCGTTTCCAATTAAAGAAAGGAACCTCCATTGGTGATCACATGAACCACTACACGAAGCTTCTTACGGATTTGGCGAATGTAGATGTTATGATTGAAGATAAAGACAAGGCATTGTTGTTGTTGAGTTTCTTGTCTGACGAGGAATATGAGACTTTCGTCCTTACTCTTATCAGTGGGAAGGCATCTCTTTCGTATAGTGAGGTCACCGTTGTACTTGTGAACTATGAGCTTCGAAAGAAAAATAAGGAGTCTACAAGTGACACAGTAATGGAGGTGTTGGTCACAAGAGAGAAGAATCCAAACCGAAATAATTGAAAGTCACAGTCTAGAGTAGGGCGTCTTACAGTTGGAAAAGATCAGTGTGCTTGGTGCAAGGAGACTGGTCATTAGAAAAAGGATTGTTCAAAGCTCGACGAATGGATGAAGAATAAGAAGAAGGGAAAATGGAAGCAACCATCATCAGAAGCAAATATCATTATATCGGATGGTAATATTTCCGATACTTCTATTTATTCACTTTCTATCAGTCCTATAGGTAGCTATTCGGAGGAATCTGAGTGGATGTTGGATAGTGGTGCTACTTATCATGTGTGCCCTAGAAAGGAATGGTTCTCTAGTTTTGAGAAGCTGGATAGTGGTGTGATGTACATGGGTAATAATCGCGCATGCTAAATCCTTGGGATAGGAAGAATTTGTATTAAGATGTTTGATAGGATAGTTAGGGAGTTATATGGTGTGAGATATGTTTCTTCCTTGAGGAAGAACTTGATCTTAATTGGAGCTTTGGTTGGAGAGGGTCTGAAGGTTCGTGTTGAGGACATGGTTCTCGAGATCGTTGAAGACTCTTTGATTTTGATGAAGGGCGTCAGGAGGAATAATCTATACTTATTGATTGGAAGTTCGGTGACAAGTAAAGAGCTGGCGACTTCTGTTGATTCGACTAGACTGCGGCATTTGGATCTTAATCATTCCAATATTGATTTCAAGATGGGTGCACAAACATGCACTTTTAAGTCCAGTGAACACTTTAATGTGAGCAAGAAGACCAAGGTGAAGTTTGGCACCTCTATTCACCACACTAAGAGTCTTTTAGGTGGAGTTCACATGGATGTTTGGGGGCCTTCCAAGGAGGTATCATTTGGAGGTAATAGATGTTTGGTTTCCTTTGTTGGTGGCTGTTCTAGACGTGTTTGGGTTGTAACTAAATCCCTTTTGGATAAAGTCCTAGTAGTCTCCAACAGATTGAAGAAGTGTGAGATTGGCAGAAAGGTGAAGGTACTTCATTCTGATTTTGGTGGGAGGTACATGAGGGACCTGTTTTTGCATTCGAGCCGAGCTTACGGCATTTTGAGACACTTCGGTAGAAAGGAAATCTTGGAACAACAATATGAGATGGAAGATTTGGTGAGTTGTTCTGTGCTGGAGGAGGACCAACGTTTGATGTCGAGCATTGATTCTGGTGTTGAGGTTTTGACATATTTGGGTCATCTTGGTCATAGGTTGTCAACTGTTGTGATTGGAGGTAAAACTTCATTGAATGTTTGGTCTGGTAGTGTCACTTCGCTTGAGACTTCGATGAGGGAGCTAATTGACTCTCAGCAGGTGGAGAGTTTTGGACAGACCTTAGGTGTATCGCAACGGGTGGAGAGTGATGCTACTCCACATTAGGTGGAGATTACTCCACATACTTCAGATCATTCTGCATTGTTTGGGATTCTAGCTGAGATGACACAGTTAGGGGATCATTTGGATTTGGGTGCAGATGATGAGTTGGTTGATTCGAATGCAGCTGGTGGATATGATTTGGATACAGCCATTGGTTCACCTCAGGTGGAGGTATTTGATTTGTTTCGCTTTGGGGCTATTGGGAGCGTCATCAGTTACAGATCCGTTGGTGATATTGGTGAAGAGTTGCAAACTTTTTTATTTGATTGAGGGCCTTTGGAGACCGTTTGATGAACCACGGATGGCTTGATCCCTTGGAAGAGGGGGTACGTAAGCAGTTAATTTAATACAACCGGTTTGGTGAGTTGATATCGACATTTGGAGAGTGTTCGTATTCTCGTTTGGGTCTCGACTTGTTGTGAATTGAGTCTGTTATTATTATTTTGTTCCACTTTATACTGGACGTAACAAGTGAGACGTTTGATTTGGTTGGTGTCGACTCAGTTTTGGAAAAACTTCGCCGAGGTGGAGAATTGTGAAAACGGCGAAGGAATTGAGGAAAAGAATTGAGAAAAACATGAAAAATTAGCTAAACAGACTCCACCACATCCTAGTGTGGTGTCTGCCACACCCAGGTGGCAGGGTGTGGTAGAATCTGTCATGTTTGGCATGGGTGTGGTGTCTGCCACACCCTGGTGTGGCAGAATCTGCCATGTTTGACACCATACCCATGGCAAACAAGGTAGATTCTGCCACACCAGGGTGTGACAGACTCGTTTTTAGAATACTAATATGTTTGAGATTGTGTTTTGTTATAAATAGAGCCACGTTTTTTAGGATTTTCTATTGATTGATTAGGTAGCTTGAATGTGATTTTGAGCACAGAAAAGTGAGATCTTTCTAAGCAATTTGTTTGAGGGTTTAGTTTGAGATATTTGTTTGAGAGGTTAGTTGAGTGATCTTGTAATCTCTACTTTATACTATCTTTCTCTATGGTGAAAACCCATCCCTTTTTGCCCCGTGAACGTAGGCAATTTGCCGAACCACGTTAAACTTTTGTGTTTGAGTTGGTGCCGTTATTTTGAATTGTTTTGGTTTTCTCTCTCGACGTTTGTGTTTGTTCTACCGCGTACAACAATTTTGAGGTAGGATTTGGTTGTTGAGGTGATCGAAGGAGAAATAAGGAGGGGCCTCACCAAGGGGAAGAGAGAGGGGGGGAGCGGAGGTAAGTTCCCGATAAAAGTGGGGCATGGTGTCCAATCAACAGCAGTCTGTGAATATTGCAAAAATTTTAGAAATGGGTGAGTTGGCACCAGATTTTGAGGTCTAAATTAGGGGTAGGCGTGGGCCGGACCGATTCAGGCCCGTGACCAGCCCTTGGGTTCAAGGCCAGGCCTAACTCGGGCCCGGTCGGGTTAGAGCGGGTCGAGCCTATTTCTATGATTCTGGGTCTAGGACTGGACCCAGCCCAGCTCATGATCTGCCTAAGTGTAGGTCGAGTCTGACCCTGCTTACAGCCTGTGCGTCGTGGGCTGGCCTATGAGTTTTTTGTCCAACTTTTTTTTCTTTTTTTAACCTTTTTAATTATACTAAACTTGTATTTACCTGACCCCTCTCACAGCCCGTGGGCCGTGGACCGACCTATGAGTTTTTCATCCAACTTTGTTTTTTAACCTTTTTAATTATATTAAACTTGTACTTACAATTATAAAATTACTTTTAGTTTATTTTTTACTAATTTAAACTTATATTAATCTTTTTTAAACTAGTATTAAACTTTTTAATCCTTCCAAGTAGACAACAACGAGCTTAAAGATTACTATTTTTTTATCAATGGGCCAAAAAGGCCCATAAACCAAAGACTTATATCATTTTAGCTTTGTTGACCGCTAGCTGCAGACCCAAAGGCTTAAAGAATAGCTAGTTGCAGGCCCAAATGGCTATAGGAATAGCTAATCTAACTAAAATATATATCATGGGTTGCGGGTCGAGCGTGGGCTGGGCCTACTTCTCTGACCCCGGATCTGGGGCTTGACCCAGCCAGGCCCGTGACCATGGTACATCATTGGATCACTCAGCCCATGCCCAACCCTAGTCTAAATACATTAAAACCTAATTTTAATGGTTAATACAAATAAAATATGAGTTTGGGACTAAATCACATTCTCTTTTTAAATTTGGGGCCTAATAGCATTTTTTCCTCTAGAAAAATATTTAGCTGTCAAATATGCATGTTGATCACTAAGATCACTCAGTCAGTTGGTTTTGATGGGGGCGGGATCGGTTCCTCTCGGGTCCTCGTCGGGGGTCCTCGTCGGGATAAGGTAAAGGTGATTGATGAGCTAGGGCCGCCTCCATTAGTAAAAAACAGGCTTGTCCAAATGATTATTGGAATCGTTTGGACAAGTCGAAATAGCCCAAACGGTTTAAACTGTTTGGGCTAATTATCCCAAACGGTTAAAACCGTTTGGACTATTTAAAAATCCTAAACAGACTCCCAACCGGTTTAAACCATTTGGGATATTTTAGCCCAAACAGTGGAAACTGTTTTGGAGTTATGGTAGGGTTTTTTTAAAAAAATTACAATCGTTTCCCTGACCCCCCCCCCCCCCAAATTTTCACCCAGCACCGCCAAAAATTTCATCCCCAAATTCACCACACCCTCTCAAATTCACCTCCGCTTCATTTTCACCGGTGATCTCGATCCTCCGTCGCCTCCTCCAGCACCTCCATCTATTCCACCGCATCGCTGGTCTTCGCCAATTCGTAGATTCGGATCGTGCTGCTCCTCCGTCGCCTCCTCCACCGCACAATCTCTCTCTTTAATAAAAGATCAAATTCCACTATCCCTTCATTTCTCTCTCACTAATCACATAAATAAACATTCAGTCCCAAAACGAGAGGGGAAAACAAAAAACCTCTTAAAAATGTTAGGGCTCAGGCTAGTCGAAGGTAGTCTCTTGAAGAAAGTTGTCGAACCCATCAAGGATCTCGTCACCGACGCGAACTTTGACTGCTGCTCCACCAGATTCTCCCTCCAGGCAATGGATTCCAGCCACATGGCGCTCGTCGCCTCCTCCTCCGATCCGAGGGTTTAAAGCACTACTGTTGCGATCGTAACATTTCGATGGTGATGAACCTTAACAACATGGCCAAGATGCTGAAGTGCGTCGGGAATGATGATATCATCACTCTCAAGGCTGATGATGGGAGTGATTCTGTTACCGTCATGTTCGAAAGCCTAAGTAAGAGATTTATTCATATTTGGATTATTTTTTGAAATTTTTTATATTTTATTTTAGGGCGTTCGTTTGTTCTCTTTTGTGAACCGTGAGATTTTCGGTGAAAGCCATTAATTTGTTCATCTTTGTATCGGACGGATCTAGGAATTTTTTTTGTCCATTATAAACCATGAAATTGAATAAAGTTCCAGAATTTTAATTGAGTTACATGCATAGTTAGTTCTGTTGATTCATTCTTAAATCCAGTATTCTAAATTAATTTTGTTCCTTTTATATTCTTAAAACAGCAAGTGACACCGGTTGATATCTAATCTAGGTGTTTTGGCATATGTACATCTAATTTATAGTTTTTCATGATTATGTTCATGTGTGACTTATAGTCCTTAATGCTTACACTCTTATATTTGTTGTATATACAGGATTTAATAGATCAAGATATGATCTCTGATTTTGAAATGAAGCTCATACATTGACAGCGAGCACCTAGGCATTCCTGATGCAGAGTATCAAGCTATTGTGAGGATGCCCTCTTCAGAATTTGCAAGAATCTGCAAAGATCTCAGCAACATTGGAGACACTGGTAAAATTTTGTGCTGAATTAATCTAGGTTTCAAAAGAAAAAAAATCCAAATTGCATTTTGTTTGAACACCTTTAATCTGGGATGCAGTTGTTATTTCGGTGACTAAAGAAGGTGTTAAGTTTTCGACAAGAGGAGATATTGGGAGTGCCAATATTGTTTGCAGGTAGAACACAAGTGTTGACAAGAAGGTGATTTGTGCGCTTATTATGATTCAGAGGACAAGAGGGTGTATAGTTTTAACTAAAATGTTTAGTAGGTAATTAATTTTGCCTTTGTTTGATTACAAATCTAAATATAATAATAATATGTAGGAGGAGGCAAGACGTAATGTGTAGAATTGGGTGTCAAATTTACATGGTCGAGCAACCGATACAGGCGATAACTACCCATCATATTATTGACTTTCATAACACGACAGAGATGAAGACGTCACATTTTTGATGTCAGGTGATTACGGTACCCATTTATTTGTCTTGCATCAGAAATTTACAGAATTATGGATGAGTTTATAAGGTGGGTCATGGAAGTCAAATGTAATGATGGGTAGTTATTTAGCAATGGTTATCGCGCCAAGGCGCGCATGGGTCAGAGGCTTGACATTGTCAGTATGTGTGGTGTTTTATGTCTTTCTTGCTTTTCATTCTTTTTATGCTATTTGACTGTTGGTTGATCCCCTTCTAGATGATATCAATTGTTCATTATTCTTTCAAAAACTTTCATGTGCCTTTATAAAAAAAGAATGGGTAAGTCAATAAAGATTAAATACTTGCAGTTATGCATTTCGATAACTTTCTAAATGAAATGTTTTGTTAGTTTCAAATTAAAGTTAGTTGTGTTATGAATTGCGGCAACTACTTGTAGCAATTTGGCTTCTTTCCAAGTATTTCAACAATTTTCTTGAACTGTTTCTTTAATATATTTTGCTAGGATGGTGAGGAAGCCGGCAAGAAGAATATTCGCAAAGGTTCATATGGTGTTGCAACTCAGAAATCCTGTCAGCTACAATTTGGGAGCTACTGCCTTTGGTCCCAAGAACATAAAGAAGTGATGAAATATTCACTGTTGAAGAGAATGAAAGATCAGGTTTTTGTTGCTAGGGCTTACCATCCAATCTTTGTGAAGCTTAAGGGTAGGAGAAGCTGTCACGAGAAATGAAACAAATTTAGGACCATGAGTGCATGCTTACTGAAGCCATTTCAGACCCTGATCTTCCATCATCGTAAGTGATGATTTTAACCTGTTGGTAATTTTCACATCGTAATGTTTACTACAAATAATGGGAACAAACTCTGTTATGTGTACTTCTGCGCAGATTAACAAGCACATTAGTATGAGTCTATGACAACATTTATCATGATCATGTTTGGAGGCTTTTGCTCCCAACATCATGGTAATTTGATTTTCTTTAAACACAACTATTAGAATTGTAGACCCGAGCTATCATGAGTGCCAGATATTTCACCATTCACAGTAGATGCAGTTGAATCTTATTTCATGTTCTATCTGAATAATCTGAATAAATATAGAAAAGAGTTCACAAAATATATTTGGTCATCATGTATGCATAAATATGTCATCAAAGTGCTCTTGCTTTGGCTATAATTAAATTAATTGATGTACACAATTGGTCATCATGTATGCTCTTATGATCCAGTAAGTACATCCTCTCCACAAATGTCCTTTAGCCTGTGTGACTTTTCACGAAAGAGATTGCTTACCTGCTGCTTTGTGTTGTAGGTGTATGATGCAAGGCCAATTAGGAGGTGGCTAGAGAAGAGGGTGGTGACCCAGCTCTCCAAGATGCTGATAAGGGAATAGATAGATGAGAACTCCACTGTTTATATTGATACAATTGTTGGAAAGAAAGACTTGTCGTATAGAGTGGAGAAGAATGGAGGTCTGGTGAATGTTTCTACTGGCCAAAAATCAGATATTTTGATTGAGATCCCTGCTGAAGTGAGGAGCGATGCTGCTCAATCTGTGAAGAAGATGAAGATTGCCGCTGATGAGGATGAAGACGAGGTGGTGGATGAAGAGAATATGAGTCTCCTGTTGGTTGGTTTCTACTTTGGTTGTACACTTGTTACCGAGAATGAATGTTTAAATAGTGGAATAGAATGAGATTATATGATACCTCTCTATTGAAATTACTCAACATAGATATTGAGTAATCATTGCATGTGTATGTTTTGTCTCTAATATTATATATTGAGTAATCATTGTGTATGTATATATAATATTGGATATTTAGTATCGTTTGAGACATTTTTGTGTATGAATATATTTTTAATGTCATTGTGAGATATTGAGAAATCATTGTGTGAGATGTGTATATTAAATGTAAGCAGGTAGATTAATAAAATAGCCAAAATTAAAAAAAATATTAAAAATCAACAGGCCAAACGGTTTAAACCGTTTATACAGAGTTTTGTCCAAACGGTAGCAACCGTTTGGACAGATTTTGTCCAAACGGGTGAAATCGTTTGGACAAATCTGTCCAAACGGTTCCAACCATTTGGACAGTTTTTACATCCCAAACGGTTGTAACCGTTTGGGGACTCTGTCCAAACGGTTACAACCGTTTGGGCGACCGTTGGGGAAAACTCATCCTCAACGGCTTTAGCCCAAATGGGCTTTTTTTCGGCCCAAACGGTAGGGGTGGTAAATGATCGAACCGAATCGAATACTAAAGTGTTTGTATTTGTATTTGTTTAAAATTATCGAATTCGAATGCAGACTCTAATATTCATATATGGAGTTTTTCGAATTCGAACTCGAATACTTGGTATTTGATAAATATTCATGAATATTCACGAATACTTTTCGAATATCAAAGTATATTTATTCCGCTAAAGAATTTGATTTTCAAATGATATTTAAATTCATAAATAAAAAATATTCCTTTATAATAAGTAATGTATGTATATTTAAATCAAAATTTTCATTAGAAAATAAATTTAAGATTAGTTTAAGTCTTAAAATCAGTACATAAAATTTTAGTATAAATGGTAAATAGGTTAAAAATATGACATCATATGTGAAATAATACAAATAATAAGTGATCAAATTTTAAACAAATATTTGATAGACAAACGAATCGAATATACATCTGGTTAAATTCTATTTGTTAGTAAACTCGAATACTAAAAAATATTTGTTTAGTGGTAAATGAACTACCGAATCGAATATGACCGAATAGTTACTCGAATAATTATCGAACTATTTGTTAATTATTTGGTTCACTTCCACCCCTACCAAACGGTTGTAACCGTTTGGGACTGTATTTGCCCAAACGGTTCCAACCGTTTGGACAGACCTGTTTTGTACTAGTGCTCCTTCTTCGACTTTATTCTTTGTTCTTGAACTGTGGTTGCTGATCATGCTGCACAAGCAAAGAATTCATGAGAGGACGGGGAACTGGGGCCAGCTCAGCTGCCAGCGTGTCCTGCCACACCATCAGTTTCCAGATAATGCGGAGATGCCCTCTCCCATGCGGAAGTGACCTCCCAATCGCCAGTCGACACTTGTCAAATGGGGATGACTCAGCTGCCAGCTTGCACTTCATCCCTGCCTTTCTGTCCTCAATCAAAATGACGACACTTCCCTTCACACACCAAGTATATATAAAGGTACTGTTGGCCTTCTTGTTTTGATGATGATTTACAAACAATTTACATCTAATGTTGTTTGTCTAGTATTTGTGTTTTGTATTTATTCTAGGCAAACAACATGTTGGAGGATGGATGGATTGCGTCATAACGATCATATCAAATAGAGGTTGGCGGAATAGTGGTTGAAGCCTTACTATTCAAGTTAAAGATCCAATTACAAGCTTCATCCAAGTTTACCAAGTTGAGCTACAATGAAGATCAAGATCTATCTTGGGTAACATTAATTTAGGTTTTATATTATGTGTGTTAGTACTTTAAGCTCAATATTATACACACACATTATATTGGTTTCCATGTATATATAGTTTCATATATACATATATGTTTGGCTTCCATGTATATATATAGTTATATATATACATACATAGTTTTGAGTTTTCATGTTTATAAATATGAGATTACATATTTCATATTTATTATTGTGTTTTGGTTTAGCTATATAGATATGAAACATATTTACATTCATATATATAATCATATGTTTCATACTCTATTATGTTTAAATATATATTGCATAGAATATGCAATTTTGTGATAATATTTATTTCTTAGTATATGGACTTAACAATAATGATATACATATTCTATTAAGTCTATATAATCATTTTGTATTGTTTCAAAACATAGTTTAGTCAAAATGTTAAAACATGTATGTTTAGTTTTCATGTTTTTGGACTATTTTGCAAAATAATAATATTTTACAAATGTAAAATGAAATTCCAAAAATTCTTTTTGTAACATGTTCATTTACATGTTTATAAACATTTTCCAAAGTTTCATAATTTTTGGAATTTATTTTCTATTTTTAAAAGTACTTCAAAGTTGAGTTTTTTCTGTGCATTTCAGGTTTGTGCACGTATAAGTCGACTCATAAGTCGACTCATGAGTCGACTCATAAGTCGACTTATGAAGTGCAGCCCAGTTGTGTTTTTCTTCTGCTGAGTCGACTCATATAAGTCAACTCATAAGTAGACTCATAAGTCGACTCATAAGTCGACTTATCATAGAGCCGTTGCACAGTAACGGCTAGTTTTCTGTTTTGTTTGTTTTTGGGTTTTTGGTCTTTTTGCTTGGGTTTTTGCTGATGTTTTGGGAGCCTATAAATACCCCCATTGTACTTATCTCTCCCACCATCCAAGAAAATATTTTAATCAAGTTTAACAATGGTTTTAAGTTTGTTTAAAGGGGTTTAAAGCCTTGTTTCAAAGTTTCAATTTTGTGAAGATAATTTCACAAGAGGAAGAAGAGATCATCCTTTGGTGTTTGAGCTTCAACTCATCTCTCTCTCTCTCTCTCTCTTGATCTATAGAGAAGTTTTTCTAAACTCATTCTAGCTATTTATTGTTTTGTTTCTAATTTCCATAAGCTAGATTTATATTGAGTTTAGTTAAATTGTTTTTATTGAATCTCTTTGTTCACACACAACCTATTAAGCTTATAGTATTTACATTCATAGTATATTTTGGGTTGTGAGGTTTGTGACTTAGAGTTGTGCCTAATTGAGTTCTCACCTTGTTTACAGAACAATCATTTGTATTGTGAACCTTAATTGTGAGGAACACTTTGTAATACACTAGTACACCAAGAGGAGTGTGTGGTGAGGACGGAGTTGATACCGAGAGGAGTGGCGTCGGTGGCCTAGTGAGAGGTTATAATTCCGAGCACTTGAGGGAGTCGATACGTGAGGACCAACACTTGAGGTAGTAGTTAGTGTAGTTACATTGTGATTGTGAACGTTGATCGGTGAGCGTTAAAAACCGATATTGTGTGGTGTAAACGTTTTCAGGTGATCGTTGAAAACCCGGTGTGATAGTGGAATTCTCCCCGAGAGTGGAGAGCGGAGATGTAGGACGGAAGGTCTGAACTTCGTGATCATTTCCTTTTGTTTGAGTTTGGCATTGGCGCATTTATTCTTGCATATTGTTATATCGTCATTGTTACATGTTAATTTTATTTACCCTTGTTTATATTATATATCCTTGCACATATCATATAGTATATCTCATTGCTAGGATATATCACCTTAGGTATATTGCTTATTCTTGCTCATATCACATTGTATATCTATCTTGCAAGAATAATTTGTTAGTTAGTTTTAATTGGCATCGGATTAGATTAGCATAAACCCTATTCACCCTCCCCTCTAGGGTTCTTTCATAGCGATCTTAGGGTCTAACAATTGGTATCAGAGCTTGGTGCTCTTTGATTTAAGGTCTAATCGCCTTGAGTTAAAGATCCAATTTATCTTTTTGTGCTAATCTTGTTTTGATTGTATTTGTCATGCTTGCACACACACACACACACACACACACACACACACACACA